>CAJHQQ010000912.1:0-130371 GCA_905132885.1 Moricandia moricandioides | reverse complement strand
CGATAGACATTAATCTTCTTGGAATCAAACAAAAGCGTTCTTTGTTGTTAATCAAATATTTTTGGGGGTCTAGCTTCCAACATTCTCTTATCTTTTGCTTTCCTTCTAGTGTTTTTACCAATATATACAACTCCTTCAAAACAAAATAGCTTAAAAGCAAAAAAAAAAACAGAAGCTTAAAACCAGAAATAAGATGTGTGTCAATGTCTACAGCTTTTTATCTAAATTCGCATATGAAAAAGAAAAAAAATCGCAAATGATAATAATTATGTGACAAGTTATAATTATGTCACATTTTAAAAGATTTAATTGATTTTATATATTATCTAAACGGTGTATATATTTTTATAGATATTTTATTGGTAGTATCGTATTTTTTAAAAGAGAGAATAAAAGAGCACAGTGTTTGCCATCTTTTTGCTATTCCATATTGTCGTCTACATCTCATATGGACTGATTGGTAGATATTTTTTCTTATAAAAGATCAGGAAAAATTAAATAACGAGGGTTAACACGTGCGCGCACGTGAGAGTAAGAGAGAACGACACTTGAAGCGACCACCCGTCACGTGCGGGCTAAATTTATATCCACTCGTTTCCGGTCCAAACCTGTCTTAATCATTGGTCTTACCCCTCTTGCTTCCTTCCAAACATTTTCTATTTACCGATTTGTTGTTTCAATGTTTGATTAAACACGTTCCTTCTCTACCTTCTAGCCTTGTAAATAATACTAAGATCAACTTATTAAAGCCTTGTAAATGTATTATTTTAAGATCAATTTAATTTGAGTTTTCCTTTGTTTCATGAATGATAAAACCGATATCTCCGGGGGGGGACACATCGAGCAATATTACTCTCTATGTTACAAAAAGATTCATGTTTTAGAAAAAAAATTCGTTTCAAAAAGATAATTTTTTACATTTTCAATGCATTAATTAATGGTAAATTGCAAATTTCAAAGTGTTTATTAAAATATTATTGATTAAAAATTATAGGGAAAAGTTAACTAAGAAAAACTATGCATTGAAAATTTAAATATTATATGTTTTCTTAATTAGTGTGAAAATTTTAAAACATATATTGTATCAATTTGACAGAGGGAGTAGCATTTAATATTATATTTGATGATCTATTGTTTTGAGTATAAATATTTCAGAATCTATATGTTTTGATTGTCGAATGCAGATTTGCTATGATTATTAAGTAGACACATACACTCATATGAAAGCTAATAATAGTGTTGAGAGTGTCCCACCACCATTGCACCATGTACCGTTTTACGACGACATGTACACGTCCGTGCACACTCACGAAATAGAGAGTGAGTTCTATCGCATTTAATAAATTACTATAATGGATCTTGTGTGATTTGAAATGTAGTAAGCCCTAGCTAGCCTAGTTAAATCTTATTATATAGAAATAGCTGGTAGTGCATGCGAATGACAAGTTATGCATGGTTGATATGGGACATGGTATGCCCCCTTGTTATCCTTTTATCTTTCTAACCTACATACCAATTTATTGTACAATATAGCTGTCCAAATGTTTTATTGTTATGTGTGATGGCGATGGATTTTTTTTCATTCAATACGTATATTCAAGGTCCGAATGGTAACAAACGGACTAATGCGGTGTAATTTAATAATAACAAAAAACATATGTATATGGAGAAGTTTTTTGTTACTAGTATCAACTATGATGCAATTATAAAAATTACCATCCAGAGCTCAATGCTGGTATTCTATTATTTATTTTTCTTCTTCTTTAGTTGTACTCTATTATTGATTGATATTAAACAACACTTCATATGAATAAATTTGAATACAATCTGTAAGATATTAAAAAAAAAAACATAACCGTGTAGCTAACTATCTAGTGTGTTGTATCCTAGAATAAACGTTTTTCAAACTTACAGAAAATGATATGTCAAATTCGTCCTTACCGCCATTTTGGTTTGTATTGTATACAAAAGTAACTACTTATTTAATTGACTACATAATTAGATTGTTGGAGCAAAACTTTATAAATTAATTGGTTAAATCAGCACGTTACTCTCATGATTATATATATAATCACTTTTCACAATTCCCCCCACTTCACCCACCACGAATAGGGACAAATCCACACCTAGTGCACTTACTTACCGACGTAACTTATAAACCATTTTGATTCATAACTGAGTGTTTGGTCAATTCAATGTCGAATGTATTTGATTTTTCTATGAAGAGTAGTCCATACTTTGGCAGAATAAACTTTCATTTATATCTTAACGGTAAATTGGTTAAGCCGTTAAGGTGATCTTTTCATCAATCAAAACCTTCTCAATTATCATATACTATGAATATATACGATTTTTCTTTTGAAACTTTGTTTTTATTGAAGCTATCAAAGGATTGATTCTCGATGATGCGGGATTTGTAAGCTATGAATAATAAAACAACCGTTTTATTTATTAAAGTGATTTAACAAACGAAAAGAAAACGAAAGTGAAAAAATGGGTCCGTACTAATGTAAGCGATCTTCTCTTTGTATCGGATTTTACTTTCTTGGCTACGCAACTTTTGACCAAATAGCCCCATATTAGCCTTTTTATGGTTTTGTTTAGGCAATTAATTACTTTTATACTTAAAACTAAATACATAAATTTCAAGGCAATTAGCATGTTTGTGTTAGCTTTAATAGCTTATCATAATGCTATGATTCAGTGGTCCAATCTTGTTATATACTTGTTACTTTGTACCAATTTTCATTTTTCTTTGTTTGTTGTCAGTCACTTTGTCATGTTAATAGTGTAGTAAGATTTGAATTATATCAATATGCATTGTAACGTTAGATGTGTGGATTGTTTCTTGTTCAATCAACGCAATCAAATTGAGTGTTGTCAAGCTGCCACACGTACGTGCGTTCACATATTATACAATACACGATTCCGCTATTTAAAAAAATAGCAAATAGTGTTTTGAACTGAGACTCTGAGAGTTTAACTATTCTAGTATCTATATTTGCATGTGGACTTCGCTTTACAGTAGTATTAAGAAAGAGTTATTCACATACTAAGGTATATATATATAACAGAATCATACATCTATACTCATGTATGGGAACGTTCATTAGTTTGTGGTTTTAGCCATCGATGATATGATGAAGGAGAAAGAAAGCTAGCGTGTGTTATAACACTCGAGACTTACAAAACCAACACTATCATTTTTAAGCTTGAGCAAGAGAAGCCAAATCCAATCAAATTCAGACAAAACAAAAGTACTCGAAAAGAATCAAATATTGGATACTATTGTCCATGACATTTGAGACCAAGTCTCTTTCACTTTTCTTCCTCCCATCTTATTGATCATTATTAGTAGCATCAAATCAAATCTTTTACTTTTAATTAATTATCTTTAATTTTTGTTCTACTCTAATCTCTGCTTATAGAATTTAGTTTACAAATAAAAAGAGTTAAGGAAACAAATAAAAGGTAACGACTCTTTGCTGTTCTAATTGGTGACACAGAACAGAATAGCAAACCTTATGTTCCTCTTTTTTCTTTTGTCAAATACCATAAATTTTGAAATTGTCGCAATAAAGATTAGTATTAGTTTAACCTCGGCCGATCATGAAGTATTTAGTTAAAAAATAAAAACAAATTTGAGAGCTTATATTTATGTAAATTAATTTTGAGTTATAGACAAATGTCTCAATTATCTATGCTCAGGACCTACACCTACTATGCACGTTACAATACGTAATTAGATAGCTAGTTATACCAAATATTACCATGATTAACGTTCTCTAGTTATTATACACAAGTTACTTAATATTGGAGATAGTAAGAACAAAGGAACAAAACATTTTTAGAAAACGGTAAAAACGTATTAAAATGTTCTAAAATTAATATAATCACCCCAACCATTTAAACTAATATTACATTATTTTATACAATTAAACTAGTAGCAATAGCTCGATTCGTATTATCCAGACGAGTGGTCTCGTAGACTGGTAACTCTTCTCGATACCTCTCGATCCCAATAGCCGAAAGATTCTCCAACTCAAACAGATCAGAGCTCGCGTAACTCGCCGCATCATCATCGTCATCTTCTTGAACGTTGTCGCACGTTGTCACGGCCTTATTCTTCTGGTACGTTCTAATAAGATCCTTAGCCGCTTCGATAACGCGACGATTCTCCTCCTCCATGACGTGACGGTCGTTGTTTCCATGCAGCTTGTTACTATAACCGTAAGGGATGTGAATAGAGGAGTCCTCGTCGAGAATAACGTTAACAGGACAGAACCTAACGGATCTTTTAGACTTCCCGCTAGAGGATGGAGTCTTGCTTAAGCAAGACCTGGAGAAAGAGGACGTGGAGGAGCATGTGGTGTTGGAGGAGGACTGTGGTGGTGGCTGGTCCGCCGCGGCGGAGACGGTGGTGTTGATTTTCTTGAGCTTCTTGTGGTTGCTGGATGCGTTGGTGAAGAGAGAGTTGAGGAAAGTAGCGAGACGTCCTCCGGGGGAGAGAGGTTGTTTCACTTTTTTCAAGTCGGTGTAGATCTTTAACGCCTTTGACTTGGTTCTCAAGAAACCGCCGTGCTCTTTAGGTTTCTCGACGAGGGAGGTTCGAATAGGGTTTGGTTGACGAGTGTGTGGAGGAGGAGAGGAGGAGGGTTTGGAGCGTAGGTAGAAGGAGTCTGACTCGGAGCTTGAGTCAGAGGAGCTGGAGTTGGAATATCTGAGGAAAACGGAGGAGGTGGTGGTGGCTCTCCGGGATCTCTCGAAGTCAGCGGCGATGGAGCGGCGGTGGAAGACGAGTTTGTCTGAAGTATCACGTTCATCACGGTGCGGGTGCTTCTTCTTTCTAGTGGATTCAAGGGGAGGAGAGTCGTCGATGGAGCGGTAGATTTGGTCGAGGAGAGTGGAGGAGAAGGAAGGTTGACGGTAGTGATCTCTAGAAGATGAAACTCTTGGCTTCTCCCAAGTCTCCATCTCTGTTTAGAAGTAGAAGAATAAGCTTTTGTGAAGATGTGAGAGAAGAGGAGGAAGGAGAAGAGATGAAGTGTGTCTTTTTAAAAGAGAGGAAGGAGGCAGACAACTGGCAATCATTGCCACGTGTCTTTCTCGACAGCTTATGGACTATGCCTCTGCCCACAACACACCAATCATACTTTATTTTACCTCATTTTCTTTATTTAGTGTTACTTTATATTTAATTTGATTAGAAGAAAAAAAGACTATTTTACTTTGAATGGTTCACGTAGAAATGGCTAATCCATTTACAAATGAGATACGGAGGATCAAGAACGGTTCTCCGCAACATGTATTATCCCGGGGGGGTTCGAGCTTCATTTTCATTTCAAAACAAAACCATAGTTATGTAAGAAGTTTAGGTTTGGATTCGGCATAGACAGTTTACTTGATAGTTTGGTAATATGGATCTAGTTACCTCCTATCATTAGCCAAAAAATATTTCAAACTCAGATCAGGGGCGAAGCTAGAACAAATTATAACTGGGGGCATATTTTAATAAACATATAAACATAGCAAGACAAAGTCACAAATTCATAAATTAGGGGGGGCAAACTGAAAAAGAAAATGGATGCACAGATGAATTTTGGCTGAGTTTATGTATAATTTTAAACAATTTTCTCAATAAAAAAATTTTGTTAAAAAAATAGGGGGTGCACTTGCACCCATAGCAGTTCAAGTAGCTTCGCCCCTGACTCAGACCAAATAGTGTAATGATCTTTCAAATATAAATTTACTCATTCCTTTAGGATATGACTAAACCTTTATTGTCTTGCAATGCCTTTTTTTACATTTTTTGGGGGGTTTTGTTTAGACCTCTGTTTTAGATAACATCCTTGATGCATTAGGATTTGTTACAAAAACCTGATTGTATCCTCTGTGTCATTACCATTGCCATGACATACTTATCAAAAATAATAATATAAATTTACTTTGTATCATTAAGTATTAAGGGTGTTCTTATAGGAACTAAATTAATCAGTCAATAAGATATAAAAAACATGTAAATAATACAGAGTTTTGAGTGAATACATTGACTACATTGACCTAAACCACCAAATTATGAACAATTAATGGTCCTTTGAGATAGTATCAAGAATCATAAAACGAAAAAACTGCTAGACTTTTTTTTCTTTACCATGATCTATGGTGGCAGTATTATATATCTTCTAAAATCTAAAATATGTATTTTATTTAGTCATGAATCAAAATGGTTAGGTTTAAGAATTTGTATTGAACCAAAAGAATTATGGGATATCACTGCTGGGTTACAGAGCAACTTAGCCTTTACTCACATGACATGACCCAAAGATTCACTTATGTGTTCCCTACTTATAAAGTAAAAGATTAAAGTTGTTCCTTCCCTCATCATAAGTCTTGTTTGTTTTTCATTTTATTTATTTATGTATTTTAAGTACTATAACAAAAATCTGTAGTCTATTACATCAAACCCAATATTGATACTTGGGTCCATTACACTTATTTTTCCTCTAAAAGATATAATGTATAATTAAGTAGTACATCAAAAAATGCATCGTTCTACAATATTCGACCACATTTTCTTATTTACTAATTCCACAACATTATTTAGAATTCATAAACATTTGTGTGGAGATTAACATTCAGAAATAAATTATCAGAGAAACATAGGGTTGCGAGAGACACGTTTAAACAGAGAAGAGGCTCGAGTTTAAAGTCACAAGAAAATAAATCCCTCAAGGTTTGGTTGGTTATAGAGACGCTAGCTCCTGGGATCGTGATCGGAAGTAAAAAGGAGACACACTTGGAAATCAAGCTTAACCTATGACTAGATGTCTCTACTTTGGTATAAAAGGAACATGCATCTTGGTTTAACATGGCAGTACGTACATGTGGGACTAAAAGTCATACATCAGAATATTTTTGAGATAATCACTTATATTATCAAGTTCTAGTGCATTCGGAATGATTTACGGCGAGATATAAGTCATAACAAAGCGGTTAGATGAATTCATAGTGGATCTTGTGTTTTGAGAAATAGGAGTTATGAAAAAGAAAGCATGGAGATTTTGGAAAACTCTTCAGAAATTATAGGCTTTAGTTCAGAAGAAAAAAAAAAACAAGAAGCAACGTTGTGTTTGTGGATTGTAAAGAATGGTTAAAAAGAAGGGACTTTTGGAGGATGAAGGAACAGTCAAGTAATGCGGCTAAAGAGACTATATCACTTATTAACCTAACACTAAACCAGCATTTCTCATTGTTTAACCATAATTTTGCAACCCACTATTATTTGGCAATTGACTTTCCAGTGTAGTCACTATAAGAAATTTAGATTTGGTGACTGGAAACACCCTGGCTAGTTAATTTTACAACCGTACCGTTTCAAACACTCAGTTTAATTAGTCTAACGTATCAAATTATCCAAAATGGTAATCAAAATAACATCTGAGGAATTTTGAGATAAAGGTTATAATATATAGTGTATTCAAACTCAATAGATCTCCTATAAAACTGTTAGATTTGTGTTTGAGAAAGCTTTAGGGTCTCTAACAAATTCACGAAAATTATAATACAAAATAAAATATGTGAGCTTTATCCCAAGAAGCACAGGGCAAAACAGCAGGGAACCAACAGTATAATGGAAATGATTAGACATAGACAGCGGGATTAAGACAATATCATCTATCTGATTAACAAAATCAGGCTTTATTTAGCAAGTAGAGATGAGTTTTAATTATGATGAATTACTGTTAACGTCACTTTCTTTTACAATGTAGAAGTGACCCAACACTAGTTACAATATTAATTAACATATTTTTTTATTTCTGTTTAATTTTAAACAACAATTATACTATTATTACCTTCATGGATTTTTCCTATAGAAGTCTTTTGAATTCAAATAATTAACCTATGTCATGATGACTTACATTTATAACTCCTCTCTTTTCCGGTTTTCACCCATAAGGATCCTTTATTTTTTTAGACATTACAAAAGAATCCTTTTTATACAGCTTGATATGATTTAACTTCGAATCATTGATATTAAAAAAAAACTATATGTTGTGTATCATAATTATAAGTTTATCGATCTAATCTGCTCCTAATTGTTGCCTAACGTATTTGAGCGAACTTAGGCTTACTTACTGCAGAGTTTAGTGTAGTGTCATACATGTATAGACTAAATACTAATCATTTACATGATTTATTTTATAGATAAAATTGTTATTTGTATAGATTTGGCGCTAACAATTGGTGCAAATACTTCACGGGGTGTGTAAAATTTGACTGATAAAATCAATGTTTATAAGTTTATAACAAACATATTAGACTTTGCCGCTAAATACTTAATATTACGGTGTGGTGTGTTTTCTAAGAATTAAGAAAAGTGTGTAGATTAATTAATTAATCTCCCACATGTATGATATGTAAAGCTTACTTATATGGTAGCGAACTGACAGTGCTTTATAATGATATAAATATTATTAAAAGACTTATTAACCGCAAAATCTTTTTAATTATCTCGTATGTATATTATTGGTTTAATTGTGTGTATTAAAGAGAAAAAAAAATCATTTTTTCAAATACAAATGTTAAAATGATCGATGCAGATAATACATATGCATGCGGTACGTAGTTATAACTTATAACCAATACAGTTATAGTGCTCTTCTTATTTTATTTATTTATTATTTTGTGGCAAAACTTATATAGTAATCTATATATTTGTAACATTCTATTCATACTTAAATCGTAAATTTCCCTTGGCCTAACTTTGATTTTGGCATGTAAGTTCAGAACAATATATATCTTAGTGGATATGTGATAGAAAATTATGCATGTTCAAAAGTTAATGGTGCTCATTTGCAAAATGATTACTCCCGTGGGCATAGGAAACTCCATTTATTTATTAATTTATTGTTATGAATCAATACTTATTAAACGAAAAAAACAAATGAAAGAAAGGATAGATCAATATTCCTTAAAATAATGTGTATACTAGTAGATAAATATATAACTGTATTAATCATAGAAATTTAAATCGTCTTTTTTGTAAAATATTTATGAGACTAAACATGTCGAATTATATTAAGAAAGTTATACTTACGTGTTTGAAAATGCGACATAGAAGAAATGGAGCTACTGTAATATATAAACTATAAGGTTTCTTGAAAGCCAGTTTCAAAAAACCCATGGGGTATTTTATCTTTTTTTCTGTTTTTTTTTTTTAAAAATTAAAAATTTAAAAAGAACAAATCGCAGACCGCCACGTGTCAGTGGAGCCCGCGAACAGTACAAAATACAACTCTTAACTAAGAGCATAATTATAGGTAGATATCCCATGAGGTATTTTATCTTTTTTTCTGTTTTTTTTTTAAAAATAAAAATAAAAAAAGAACCAATCGCAGGCCGCCACGTGTCAGTGGGACTAAGATACAAGAGTTTTTAAGAATTTTTAAGAGGTGTATCTTAAGTTTTGTAGGTCCCCTTCCTCTAAGAACCCACCTAAGATACACCTATAATCATGGTCTAAGAGTTTTTAAGAGTTATCTTAGGTTTTGTGGGTCCCTTTCATCTAAGAACCCACCTAAGATACACCTATAATTATGCTCTAAGAGCATCCGCAATGGGAGTGCTTAAGCAGTGGAGCCCACTAGCACCCCCTTAAAACAAGTGCTTAAAACTCCCAAATAAACACTCATTTTCTTCTGGTTCTTGCACTGTTCACGGGTCCCACTGATACGTGGCGACCCGTGATTGGTCTACTTTTAATTTTTTTTTTGTTTTAAAAAACACAAACTTGCGGATGGTCTAAGGTTTCTTACCAAAAAAAGGCAGTGAAATTCGACTATATTTGCTATTTTGATTTAACACATGCACACAAAATTGACAATTGTGTAAAACTCCATTGTTAATGAACGCTCGCATATAGTTTGTGAATGATCACCCCATCGAATCCATATGATAATTCACAAACATAGAACTCGTCTTTGACCGAACACATGCACATGCAATTACGTGTACAACTGCACCGATTATGAATGATCGCTCCTTCGTATCCACGACACTTCATACTCGTAGAACTCGTCTTTGATCGGACCCATCCTCGTCCCATTTTTAACTATTCATTTGCTTTGTATATATGCAATTACCAGAACTATGTAGTTTATATAAACAAAACACGTAGAGAAAGTAAATGGATTCATTTTGTTATCAGCATCTGCTCCCACTACACCTTCTTTAATATTTTGTTATCCTTTTGCATTATTTGATGTAATATTATTCCTAAGCTATATAAAAAAAAAAGGAGAACTAATTCACATATAATAAACAAAAGAGTAGCAGGGATTGCACGCATGTGTGGATATGATAGACAAAAGAAAGACAAAAGATTCCCATCATAATTCGAGTTGGTGCATACAATAGCAAAAAAGCAGATTCCTTTTAAATCAAAAAAAATAGCTATAGACAGCACACGGTGCAATCTCTTCATGAGATACGTTTGATTTTTTTCATTTTTTGCTCAAACAGACCAATCAAATGAGAAAAATATACTTACCACATTCATACATGTTGCGGTGTATGCGTGTCTATGAACCACTCCACTATCTGTGATTTGACATGTCCTTTGTTATAGACAAATCACAATACAACGTTTCAAACCTTGTATTGTATAGAGATAAAAGATAATTTCTAACATTACAATTACGTCTCAACAAAAGTAACTTAGATGATTTGTTAAGAGAAATTAGTCTTTTTTGTTTCAACAAACTAGCCTTTAATTTAGTTAAAGTGGTAGGAGTTAGAGGTAATGCTTATCAATCCCCTTACCGATCATGGGTACTTTTGACTTATTAGATAAAGTTAAATATATATATATATATATATGATTTTAAATTAAACTGCCAATTCTTCTTAATTAGTTTTTTAAAAAAACAATTTTTCTATGAGAAGAGGGTCAAGAACGGCCAAAATTGCTCATCATTCTTCTCCTACTTACATGCGGGTTATCTAACTGAGTAACTGATGCCCATAAGTTCATTTCATTCCACTCCCACTTTCATAACATGTAGCTAAATTTCATAAACTCTAGAGTGAATCTTAAGCCAACCATATGCTTTTTGATGTGGTAGCTATTATTAATAGAGTGAGCTCAATAGTGAAGACACGTTTAATTAGCCATATACTACTGGTTAAAAATGAAACAAAAAGAGTGTTAGTTACCTCCAAATAATGGAGGCAAAGAAATTATTATAGAGTAATCATTTCTCAGTAAGGTAGGACTTATGAGATAGAAAAAAGCTTCAGCCTATTATATGAGAGGAGCAAGCAAAGTACGTACAAATTAGTCTCTAAGCAAATAAGTTGGCCCCTTGATTTAGACCCATCTCCCCAAACAAAGTAAACATTTCAACAAAACGATCAAAATCAGATTATGTTTGCTATGATTACATAGTGTGCAATGACACCTCAAAAGAAAACAAAAGCAATCAAGGAGCTAATGAAAACATATAGGCTTAGCTTCAACAAGCTCTTATGAAGAATATTTGTTTTATATTCTAAAGGCTTGAGGGAAGTTAGGTCAAACTCAACGAGTAATGATTCTCTATCAAGAATTTAGTAAGGGAATGTGAAGAACTGGAGAGCGAAGTCACATAACAAGAACATCAACAACTTAGACAAATCACTCAGTTCTCTTTATATACTTGTAAACACTAACGATGGGAAACACTCAGCAAGCAACAGTGTTCAAGTCACTGGGTTTCAAAACACAATCACATGCGTTGTAGGGCTATTTGACACTTTGAAAGAAACTATAGAACCAGTAAAAAAAAATTCTGAAGCAGGGAGGGGCAAAGCATTTTATACATTCATTAACTAAAGAAGACCCATGGCGTTTCCAACTACATTGGGAGAATTAATCTGATACCCATAAGGGTTGTTGTAAGTTGGGACTGGCTTGAATTGTTGGATGCCATACTTGACACCATTTGAATCAGAATTTGAAGGGTGTTGTGCATATGCTGCTGGGTTGCTTGAGTAGCCTGGCATGGGCATCTTTGGAACATAGAGTGGGGAGACGAACTGAAGATAAGGCATAAGATAGGGAAAATGTGCAACTTGAACCTGCGGGTACATTTGGTTCATTGACGTCTGTTCTTGTTGCTGCAGAATCGTAGATGAGGGGCCAAACTGCTCAAAGAAACGGCTAAAGAACTCAATGCTGGCACGCCAGCAACAGCAGGAACATCTCTTGCTGAGATGGTAATCCTTGTCCTCGTACGTTTTCATTCATTGCAGTCATAACTACCGTGACTACCACAAGCCTGCTGGAAAGGACAAGAGTGTAAGTTTTAGTATACATTTGTCTTGGACTTTCAAAAGGCACAATTGCAAGAAACATTACAGAAACTTTTTGCAATTTGGGAGGGGTTTGCTGCTGTTCAAACTCTAAAGGAGAGTATAATGTGGATCATTCCTATTGAGCAATTGAATTTTCGAGTACTCATCCAAATTGTCACATCGGTGAGCTTCCTTCTCTTCGGGTATCTGTTGCTCAGATGCCACTGAGACACATGAATCAGATTCAGAAACTCTAACATGATCATCAAGAATATCGATAGGCTTATCCTACCGGACTATCTTTAAAGTCTCTGGAGAAGAAACTAGCGAACTGCAAACAACATCACCAATTTACTTGAGGAAAGATACAAGGGGATATTAATCTTTGTTCAAAAACAAATAATAACACCAACTTACATACGATGAGTTTCTTTTGAAGAGCATGATTCCTGGAAAGCAACAAAGCTGACATCAATCAGTCTATGGGACAAGAATATGATCTGCGATGATGACATTCTAGCTTTCACTGATATGAACATGCGAAAGCTTATCTTGCACCTTAACAGCCTCTGATTTCAAGTTTATTGAGCTATCATCAGAAGTACAAGCCTGAGGCTTTGCAGGTGTTCCAATTACTCCAGGGTTATGTCCAACAGGTTTCTGAATTGGTTTAGGCTTCCATTCCTTGTTCAAACAGGTTGACCACGAAAATGAGAGGTCATGATAGGAAATGTCTTCTCACTAGGACTTCCCAACGGATTGAAAAAGGATTACATCAACCAAAAACATCAAAATTTAGAGTGCCTTCTGAGGCAAAATGGTTAGCAGGAATCAAGTCAAAATGGCACATCATCCATTCAATAAATTAATAATTTCATATTGTATGGCCACCAACTTGTTGTGTTCTAGCATTTTGGCTTCCTCTGTTTCAAAAGAGGCCACCGCTGAGCAAAACAGACTCTCGTAAAGGAGTTTGACTGACTTGATTAATCTTTGAATTTGGAGTCCCAATCTTTCTAATCGAGGACACTGACAAAGAATCAGCAGATGCGGATGTATGCCTCCAAACAAAGAATCTAGAAGACGATGCCGCCAAACTAATGTATGCCTCTTATTGTCTTAAAGAGTCTTTACGTCACTTAGTTTTTGTAATAGTACAACTACAGAGTTGAACATGCTAGAACTAGTGCTGGAATAAGACGGCCAAGGTAACGTATAATTGAAAAACGTACCCCTTTTGGTTTTGAGAGGCCATTACTTTGCTAACGTTTAATTCAGAAGACCAGGCGGAAGTATGCTTCAACTCTTCACCAACATTTGGATTAGACCTGTTGTCTCTAACAACGCGAAACTCTCTCTTGGATCCTGCACTAACATGAAACCAAACAAATTCAGACATGCAAAACAGCATCATTTATAGATGAATATGGTCCATACATTACATGAAACTTGGAGAGCATAACGCCAAACACAAAGATTCCAAATAAAATTATGAAGACATGCATTAGAATCCAGTTTCTTCTCTACCAACACATTTTCTTTTTTTTTATTCACCCAATACTGCAACCTGATGCCAAAGAACATTCCGAATAAAATCAGATTTCATATAGGGAAAAAGTATACTGAACCAGGAAACATAAAAGAAGGGTCCTCATGATCTCCATGGATTCAGCAAACTATTTGAATGTATAGAAAAAGTTGACAAGTTTCCAAGCACTCTCATAATAAGGATGGTTGGAATGCCCACTACACACAACAAAAACAAACTTAGCACATGTAGACAACCCAGTCCCCTTCTTCAAATGCAGCGGAAGGGGAAAACATTAGTGAGCATACCTCTTTCTTCCTGTCTCTTCACTTCATCTGAACATAAGAAAGGCTTTACCCAAAAAGGTAATCGAAACAGTAACACAAATATTCGAAGTCGTCACCCAGATAAAAGACATTACTTTGCACATACCAAAAAAAAAGATAATGTATCGAATTATCAACAAAACTCCGTAAGATAAAGATTAAAAACCGAAACTTTTGCATAACCCATCTACAACATTCTACATACGCACGCAAAGACCTTAGCTTTCTGTCAAAGAGACCAAGAGACAAACCTTGATGAATCAGCTTCTGCACAGACTCGTAGGCTTTCATGTCAGCTTCTTTCAACGCAGTATAATTGTTCCTGGGTTTCAAATTAGATTATGTTGATTTTAAAGTAGATTTAACTTTATTGAAAATTATTCAACCAATAAAATTTTACATCTTTTTTATAATTGTTTGAATTATTTTATAATTATACTTTTAAAAGTAGTTTTTAAATAATGTGAATTTCTTAATCTTTATGTATTAAGTCAAAACGGAAAGAGTATACAAATACTGTTTTTGCTAATTTTCCATTTTATGCTTTTAATAATTTGTCCTTTGTAAACAATAAACACTAGAATTGGATTTGTACGTCCGTGCGGATATTTTATTTGAAAAACAAAAACAAAATTCAAATATAAAATAAATTATAAAAATATACATTTAATATTAAGTTATGAAAATGAATTTTACTATAATGATTATAGTCCTTAAAAATATTTTTCCTCCCTAAAGCTTTAATGAAAAAATATTTTCATAACAAATTTTCAGTTGTTAAAATATTGGATGATACCTAAATATTAGTGGATGGTAAATACATAATATAAAAAAATGTTTGAATTTGATGCACTTGTTTTATTAAATAAGATAGAGATGAATGTTTTTAATTGTTATGTTTGTAAAAAATATGATTAGATGATGAAATGGTCATTTTATTAATCCTAATAAAATTGACCTATATGACCTTTTTAAAGTAGATAAAAATAATGACTTTATTTTAATAGAGTAAGATGGTAGATGTGATGATTTAAATTATGTATTGACTCAAATAATGTTCCATCAATATTAGATATAATAATGAATTAATTATTTAATAGGACTTACATGAAAATGTTATGCATTAAATAGGACTTACATGAAAATGTTATGTGTTTAGTAAACAAGTATAATCTCGACAGTCTTGTCTAAAAATGGAAGATGACAAAAAAATATCAGTTTTAGTGATAATATAACCCAAACAAATTTCTTAGAAGTTGCATAGATATACACAACATATCATTGATAATGAATAACACCAAGATCTTAAGCTGAAAGAGTAACTACAGCTACAGTAACAAATCACAAAACTGTAAGGAAACTTTGCGTGATCTATCTACAGCATTCTACATACAACTCATGCAAGATTTGAAAAGACGTAAAACAAGATGTTGTAGCATACCCTAGTGATAACTGATAACAATAAGAACTCCAATGAGTAAGAAAGTTGAAGAGAAGAGATCTAGTAACCACCATCTATAAAAAGAAAAAAACACATGCATCATCTCAAACCAAACAGTTTATTTTCATCAATGTGTAGCTTTTCTCCAAATAAACATTTTTTTAAGTGTTTGGTTTTGCTGTGTAAGAGTCTTGCAGAGAGCATCACAAGTACTGCTGTTGTATCCGAGCTTTGTTCTCTTCCCACCACAATCTTGCATTCGTTTCTCCAAACCTCTCTCGACTGCAACAACAACAACAATAACGAGAAAGTGTTACCAAGTGCTTTGCTTATTCATCAAAAGGGTAATGTTTCGTTCTACCTGAAGCGAACCCGTCTAAGCTCACGAGTCCCATCTGGTAAAGCTCTGATTGTGATGTAAACACCTGCTTCATCTTGTTCTACCCATTCTGTATCAGTGTCACTTGCATTACTTACTGAGACCTCCTCTGAATGCTCTGCATCTTCTTCTTCTTCTTCTTCCCTTGATGAGTCACTACTTCTTGCAGACCGATCAACCGATGATGTCTCAGTTTTGTTGCTTGAGAGTTTTGGCGTCGTTGCAAGACCAGACGAATCACTTAGGTACCGGTTTTGTGTCTGTGTTGTTGGTTGGTGAGCCAGTGAGACAGAAGAAGTGTAGCCTTTTCCTCGAGGGCATTCATTGTTTAGAGGTGGAGTTGCAGGACAGTTCTTGGTAGAGCTCTGGTATACCAAAAGAAAATTGGTTACAGTTAGAACACCTCAATGAATCAATGAACAGATTAATGTGTTCATCAGAATCAAAGACAAAAGAGTGTATTACCTCATCTTTGGATGTAGGAGGAGTTGGAAACGGGACGCTCTGCTGATTAAATTGCTGCACATTGTATAACTCCATGACCTTTTCGAAATTCTCTGCCCACCATTTTTGAGCTTGCCGTTTATCAAACATCTCACGACTGAAACCAAATCAACAAATGAGTTCCTGCCTTAATGACTACAACAACCAAGTGAACAGTGTCAGGTTAAACTATAAAGTCAAATCACTGAGAGCCAAAGTGTCCCTTATTGATGAGGCCAGGAAGAAAGTTAGCTAGTTAGATCATGCTGATCTCATACATGAACATGTCCCACCTACATATTGAATTTCACTAAACGCTTTCCCCACAAAACTGTTCTTGGGAGATCCATTTAAGATCTCAAAAACCTTTATTGGCAAAAGGATGTACAGCTTCTCACAATGCACACAACAAACGTTTGGGGACCACTTCAAAATTGATTTTCAAGAGAAATTCAAGTTTCCAAAACATAAATCTCTCACAAAATAACATCTTTAATATGGATACTACTTTTCATAGCTTGTCCCCAGGAAACACACATTCTCTATTTCCAAAACCAAATCAAAGACATAATGGATTAAGTTCATTTCAGTTGATTATCTATCATCTTCAAGGTAAAGCTACAAAAGACATGTAGTGGATTACCTGAATCGAATACGTTTGAGATCGTTCCCTCCCTCAGGCAATGAAACAAAAGTGATGAGGACACCAGGCTCCACTTGAGCAACCCATTCTTTAGTCTCATCTTCTTCTTCCAAGAAAACTGTAGACTCTGTCCTGCCACTCATGGATTCAGGTGTTGCTTCTCCACTCAAAAGCCCTTTCAACCTTGACTCCATATCTTTCCCTAGAATCTTTGGTGTAGAGCTTCCGCTTCTTCCAGGTCTCTTGTACGCATAATGGAACCTCCCAGAAGCTGATGCAGCATCTGAATCACGGTGGTTCCGGTTTGAAGAACCCGAACACGGTTTGCAGCTTTTGTAAGCACCTGAGGCTTTTACTGCCATGTCTTTTATCTGAAAGATTCACATCCAAAGAAGAATTACACAGTGAACAATAAATATCTGAAAGTCACAGATTAAAAATTTGGCTTCTACATGGAAGACAAAAGAGTTTTGTCCCCATTTGTTTTGTTCATTTTGGTCTGAGCTCCCAAAACAGAAACCAACAAAGACTCAACACAGGTCATGTCTCAGAGTTTCTTTCCTTTCCCCATTTGTGTTTATCAGAAAAAACAACAGCTCGTGAAAGTGACATAGTATAGAAGAATTGTATCTACCTGTGACGTCAGGGACTTAATTGTATGCTTAGACCTGGGTGTTCCAAGGACTCTGTCATCTTCTTCTTCCTCTTTAGATCCGACATTGTTGGTGTTTACCTGCTTAGAACAAGCTATGCAGGTGAGCATCTTTGTCTCTCTCTCACCCTCCACCAAGTTTCAATTCGACCTGAGACTTATAAGGCACACATTTTCTCAAATCTAAAACCTTTTCAGGAAAAAAACAAAACAAAAGAACTCGCAATGATTTGTACCTTTATGTTACAATAGCTCCACACTGTCACTTCTAACTACAATATACACACACTTGCAGCTCCACTAAATTCGATTGCTTTCTCTGTTACAGAGATTTTCAAACATAACCCACCATTAAATATGTCGAAATGACGGCATGTGAAATGAGGATCTACAGATCAGACCTCTAAACGATTCCACATTATAACTCTCTCAGGGTCCGTTCTTTGCAAATAGATTGAATGTAAGAGACACACACAGAGTCTTTGAAATACGAAGCTGGAATCAGAAGCAGAACTGCAAAAACAAAAGAAAAAGCTACGAACTTTGGTGAGAGGGAGAAAGAAAGAGAGGAACTTTGAGATGGTTGGGACTCTGCGAAAGATTTGGGCACAAGTGTGTGTGTGTGTGTTGTGTTTTCCTACTTCCTATATAAAAAGCTCTTCTCTTTATTCTTTTTTTTATTTATTTACTTATCGTTTTCAGATTCTTATTTTTTGTTAGCAAATTTAATATTTATGGATTTATTATAGAACAATTCTCTCTGATAATTTTTTTTTATTTTTTCACAAAAATAATTCTTAAAAAAATAAATAAATAGCCTTTCTATTTTTTACAATTTTAATTTTTTTAAAAAAAATTAACTCCACTTTCAAAATCTTATCCCATAACTCTAAACCTTAATTTAAATTATTTAATTCAAATAGTATAAGTGTTTATTTACATTTTAAATAAAAATTAATTTAATTAGTTTTTTTCTTCAAAACTATTTTTTGTGATAATATTTTTTTAAAAACTATTTTAAAATATTTTTCTTTAATATACTCATATTTTTTAACATCATATATTCAAATTCAAAATACACAGATTCTTATCGGTATCCCAGCATATTAAGTTCTGCTGTTTTATTGCAAACTTTAATATTTATCCGACTTTTATCAAGTTTTTACATTATGTGTCATTGGTTTTTCTTAACGTCTGGTTTTGTTTTGATGTTTTATAAAATTTTCATTTTTGGTAAGGGAAATAAATAGTAGCCACAGTATGCATTTTTATAACTATGCTTACTGGATTTATAGTACTGTACTTTCATATATATTGAAAGTTTAAAAACTTTGTTTGTTTTATGGTGTGTATACACATATATTAATTGAAAACTAATTGTAATGTTTGGGAATGTGGATGTGGAAGAAATAGGACCAAGAAAATTTCAAATTATATTCTCTCTTTTTTTGCAATTCTTTATCCGTTCGATCTCTTAATTTAATTTCTTTACTCTCTTTTATTTTTTCGTTTCTTTTCTTTTTTAAAGTACGATATTCAGGAAAGAATATGTTTTATTTATAGTAAAACAAAAAGAGTTATGAAGCCGTGCAAAAATATTCCAGCCTGGATCAGATATCGACACGTGCATTATTGAATGATTCAACTGTTGATATTGCACCCAAGAGATAAAAGGAAACAACCATGCAAATATTTTTTTTACATCAACATGAAAAAAATAATTATAATTACTAGTCTTTATGTCAGAAACTCATACAATTGTATATTGTCACAGGAGCGCCGTGAAGCAACGGACAAGAATTAACTACACTGTTGAATTTGTTACCGTCTTTATACCATTTTAAATTTTTAAAATTGAATATTTCTTCTCTTTATCCTTATTTTATTCCTTTCTCTCTTTTTCTTTTACTAAAGACAGCTAAAAACAATACATATCTGATTAGAAAACAAAAATATTACAGCAAATGGATGATCAGATCTTATACTGAAAATTATTATTTTTTACCTTGCCATGTGAACTCACTGTTTTCTCTTGATTTTATTTTATAGAAATACCCTCTAGTCTCTTTTTAGTTTTTTGCCACAAAAATATTTTTTTTACAAAATGATCAAAATATTTTTTTATTAAAAAGTGTAAATATGCATTTATACTCTTTAGATTAATTAATCTAGATTTAGGTTTCAGAGTTATGGAGTGAAATTTTTTTGGAGGTGTAATTTAAAATTATAAAAAGTTTTTAAAATATTTAAAATTTCTAAATTAAAAAAAAAATTGATATTTTTTGGTCTATTTTTGTGATAAAAACTTAAAAATATTTATTTGAGAATTTTTCCATTTATTTTATGTTTGATATTTCAGTATTTTATCTTTGTTATTTATCTTGAGAAGGATTTAGTTTGATCAATTATGATCATAAAGTATTTATTCCTAGCTTTATGGTGATCAATAGTATATTGCAATCTTCCAAACTGAAAAAAGTACATAAAGTGACTAATCTAAAAAAACAAGTCATGATGAGACATGAAATTTAGATTCAATCTTGTTATTAAAATTGATTATTAAAATTTGATAGAGTTGTTTTTCCAACTAAGCCTAACAATGCTTTTTGTCCCCCACCTTTCTGTCTCTTTCAAGGCTTAAGTATTTCAAAATCAAAACCATTTTGAAAGCCAAGTTAATACTATCCCCATTGTTAAGCAAACCATTCAACCTTTTTAAAGGTCACGTCCAAGTATGCTTTCCTTCAGGTAACGCTTTGCTAAATCTCTTTATTCTCGATGATATTTCAAAAATGATATTAACGAATATTAGAATCGAAGGATCGTCCCTTTATGTTTTATATTTGTGTTGAAAAGATGAAGAACGATCCCTTTATTTTTTACTAAAAGCATTGCATAAGTTATACGTTCTTAGTGGGTAAGGTAAGTGTAATGGATCAACACTTCGATACAGTTAATAATAACCGAAGCTGAGCCCACTGTTGGTTGGGCCCATATATAGTTAATAGCCCGCGCAAATCTAAGCCGTCACAGGGAGACGAGAGACCATATTAGTCTACCCTGCACTTCTCCGCAGGTGATCATAACGACCTGTTTCGTGCACCTCGTCTTTGCTTCTCGCAAAAAAAAAAAAAATCAAAGCAGTTACTCAGCTCCGATCACTGTCTCCGAATAATCTTCGTTAACCGTCACTCCCTCCGCGCGAACCCTTACTCTGTGGGAAACCCTAGCTCGCTGCGTCGGAAGCTATTGAGCTCGTCCTTCTACGGAGCATTCGTTTGAGGTAGTGATAATCTTCGTCGGATGTTAGCCTGTTAGCTCTAGATTTTCATGGTTTGCTTCTTTGTTTTCGCGTTATCGGGGGATTCAGGTTGCCGATTCAGTGTTTTGTTTTACTGGAATACGTAGTTCATGTATCCTAACATGATTACCTGCGGAGAAGTTAGGATACGTAGTTCATCGTCGATTGCTGATGATTGTATCAATGCCTGCCTTTTAAATTTGTTATGAAAGGTAGTTCATCGTTGCTTGCTGATGATTGTGTCAATGCCTGCCTTTTAGATTTGTTAAGATACGTAGTTCATCGTTGATTGCTGATGATTGTATCAATGCCTGCCTTTCTTTGCGTTTGTATTCTTTACGATTCGTGCGGAATAATCGTTAAGATCAACACTACATTTTCGTTCTCAAGTCCACAAACAGTCCACTGTTCTTTAGTTAATCGGTATGACGATGGTATTCTCTTATTGCATTCAGTTAGGAATTTTGTTATGGAACATAGGCTGGCCTGTAAATCATCGTTTCTTGGTGACAAAATATTTATACTCTTTGTTGTTTGTTTCTGGATGCTTTAAGATCTATGATTATGTTTACGTTTCAGCTCTCTTGTCTCAGTTATAGTTTGTTAATCACCTTATTGTTGGGGAAGATGCTTTTGTCTAACTAGATCGATTCATGAATTTAGATGTAACTTTCTATCTATAGTCTCTGCTTCAGCTGAGAAGCTTCGTCTGTGAAACTTGATTGTAGCTCTTAGATGCCATATCAGGCCTCAAAACTTGAGAAAATCTTGTTTTTTCGTAAATTACTTTTAGCAAACTAACTATTTTTCTTCTTTTTATTTAACTCCCTCTCCTTGTTAGTTCAAACAGTTTGAGGCTGCAATGGATACGCTGCCTGCTACTCAGTCTAAGTCTTCATCAATTGTATCTCCACACAGAAGAGGTGAAAGAGAGGAAGTTTTGAATAAGGCGCAGTCTATAAAGTCACATCCTGCAAATACGCTGCGATATATCTGCAACCTCATGTATTGAGTTCTTATACTGCAGAAAAGTCACGTGATAGTTTAGTGTACCTCACGACATGTATGATTGGGCATCTTGTGGAAGTGCATCTAAAAAATGGATCGGTTTATAGGGGTCTATTTCATGCTGCAGATGTTGAGAAGGATTTTGGTGAGGCTGTGAATCAGACTTTATTTTCCTTAGATATATGAAGCATAGAAAGACGCTACTATTTCTTGCCATTTATAATTTTTTTGAAACTTCCAGGAATCGTTCTAAAGATGGCATCCTTGATTAAAGATTGTACTTTACGAGGGCAAAAATTCCGTTCCGAGTCTTTCAGAAAGCCACCTCTCAAGACGTTCATTATTCCTGCAGATGATCTTGTACAAGTTGTAGCTGAGGTGTGCTTGCTTTTATTAATTACAGGCGACCATTTTATGCTTAATTTTATGTCTATGCGTTACATGGCAGGGACATTACCTGAGATTTGACATTTTCATTCCTTTTATCATTCGTGTTGGTGTTAGGATCTCTCCGTATCCAGTGACGACACGTTAAATGCCTTTCAGAGTGAGAAAGCGGTGGAGCTGTTGACGGACTCTTCTATATCAAAATTTCGTCATGTTGATCTGGAAAGAGAGCTCATACCCTGGGAATCTGATGGGAAAGTTCTTCCGGGTCTGGATAACGTGTTTGATGATACTTCGAAAAGGTATATATATAAAGATTTGAATTTCTTGCAAATTTATTTATAAGATGCAAGACATTTGTGCTTAGATATGCAGATTTGCTAGCTAGATCCTTAGACCATGATTTCTTAGCTGAACAATCTATACGAGAGAATGGGTGTGGGTTTGTGTTTGCACTTTATACTGACTATGATCTTCCTTTTGGAAAGCTAATATCTTTCTAACATATAATATATTGTGAGAAGAGCCCTTGTAGTATGCTCAGCTGATCCGTTTCTGCTTGTAGGGGATGGGATCAATTTAAGGCGAATGAGTCACTATTTGGGATAAAGAGCACTTTCGATGAGAAACAATATACCACAGTAATTTCAGAAAGTACTCGGACTAGAGAGCTGGAAGAGAAAGCCCAGAGTATTGCGACAGAGATTGAGGATGAAATTACTCGAGATGTTCATGCAGCAGAGGTGATGTTTATTTGAATAGATCCCTACGTCTACCTTCGACAGCCTGACCCGCAGCTGGACATATAACTGCAGATTTGTAATTGTTCATGCTTGCAGGAAAGAGGCCTTCAGCTTAATGAGAAAACTGATATTGACGAGGAAACTAAATACTCAGCTGTCCGTCGAGTTGATGAATTTGATGATAGTGGGTTTAATGAGGAGGACGACAAATTGCTGGACACTTGCAATGATCAGACTTTTGGTGGTTCATCTACTTCTAGCGTCCAGAAGTCAGCTTCTTCTAGTGGCAAGGGCTATGAAGACGTAGGGGTATGGTTGAGTTTTTTTTTATAGTAGTATTGTAGTTGCTAGCAGAACAATAGTTGATATCTGTCATTCATTTTCATTCAGGGTGACAGTCAGCCTTCTCGGAATAATACAAATGTAGATCTAAGCTGCCCGATATCCGGTGATGACGCTCCGCACCTTCCCTCCGAACAGCGATCCAAAGATTTTATTGCCTCAGGCAGCAGTATCAGGTCAACTTTTTGCTATTAGGCTATGGACTTTTAAATCATCTGAAAGAATCCTCTCACATTGTGACTTTTTCGACATAACAGTAAGAGCCAACTGGGTGAGCGAAGAAAGAACAATAGCCCAGAGGTTTCCCACTGTAGTAGAGTAAATTCAACTCCATGTTGATTGTGCCTAAACAATGATTATGTTTGGCGTTTTAATTCCTGCTCTATTGTTTTTAACATTGGTTCCTTGGCTTCCTTTTGTATCTATACAGTCAGCTGGAGAATCAGTTTCTGGTCATGGAGGTATATGCTACTTTTTCTTACTCTGTTTATCCGTTTGAACAGTTGATGCCCACATAAGTCAAAACTTTGTTTCCTGCTGTCTACATAGAATTACCTTTTCATTTTACAAGCATTGCTAACGTTTATCTCAACTCACTATCTAGTGTCGATCAATAATGTTCAGTTGATGGTGAACCCTTTTAAAGTTGCCAAATTGAATTTAGAAAAAGTTGCTTTTGTAATCTAATTAGGAAACCAATTCGTAGGCGTGAGTGTTGAGAATATATGTGTGTTTGGTGTACAGATATCAAAGAAGATGCAAAATTTGGTGGTGGTGGAACCTCGGCGTCCAAGATTGTTAGTTCAAACCTCGGCCTCAAAACTTGGGAATGTTTTCATAAATTACTTTTACTAATCTCTTTAATTCATTTCCTTGGTAGTTCAACCAGTTTGAGGCTGCAATGGATACGCTGCCTGCTCCTCAATCGAAGTCTTCATCAAATGTATCTCCACGCAGAAGAGGTGAAAGAGATGGAGTTTTGAAATAAGGCGCAGTCTATAAAGTCACATCCTGCAAATACGCTGCGATATATCTGCAACCTCATGTCTTGAGTTATTATGCTGCAGAAAAGTCGCGTGATAGTTTAGTGTACCTCACAACATGTATGATTGGGCATCCTGTGGAAGTGCATCTAGAAAATGGATCGGTTTTTAGGGGTATATTTCATGCTGCAGATGTTGAGAAGGATTTTGGTGAGGCTTTGAATCAGACTTTATTTTCCTTAGATATATGAAGCATAGAAAGACGCTACTATTTCTTACCATTTATAATTGTTTTTGAAACTTCCAGGAATTGTTCTAAAGATGGCATCCTTGATCAAAGATAGTACTTTACGAGGGCATAAATCCCGTTCCGAGTTTATCAGAAAGCCACCTTTCAAGACGTTCATTATTCCTGCAGATGAACTTGTACAAGTTGTAGCTAAGGTGTGCTTGCTTTTATTAAATACAGGCGATCTTTTTTATGTCTATGCGTTACATGGCAGGGACATCACTTTGAGATTCGACATTTTCATTCCTTTGTCATTGGTGTTGGTGTTAGGATCTCTCCGTATCCAGTGACGGCACGTTAAATGCCGTTCAGAGTGAGAAACCGGTGGAGCTGTTGACAGACTCTTTTATATCAAAGTCTCATCATGTTGATCTGGGAAGAGAGCTAACACCTTGGGAACCTGATGGGAATGTTCTTCCGAGTCTGGATAATGTGTTAGATGAGAGTGGCAAGGGCTATGAAGATGTGCGAGTACGGTTGAGTTCTTTTTTGATAGTAGTATAGCAGTTTCTTGCATAACAATTGGTGATATCTGACATTCATTTTCATTCAGGGTGACAGTCAGCCTTCTCGGAATAATACAAATGTAGATCAAAGCTGCCCGATATCCGGTGATGACGCTCCGCACCTTCCCTCCGAACAGCGATCCAAAGATTTTCCTGCCTCAGGCAGCAGTATCAGGTCAACTTTTTGCTATTAGGCTATGGACTTTTAAATCATCTGAAAGAATCCTCTCACATTGTGACTTTTTCGACATAACAGTAAGAGCCAACTGGGTGAGCGAAGAAAGAACAATAGCCCAGAGGTTTCCAACTGTAGTAGAGTAAATTCAACTCCATGTTGATTGTGCCTAAACAATGATTATGTTTGGCGTTTTAATTCCTGCTCTATTGTTTTTAACATTGGTTCCTTGGCTTCCTTTTGTATCTATACAGTCAGCTGGAGAATCAGTTTCTGGTCATGGAGGTATATGCTACTTTTTCTTACTCTGTTTATCCGTTTGAGCAATTGATGCTCACAGAAGTCAAAACTTGGTTTCCTGCTGTCTACATAGAATTACCTTTTCATTTTACAAGCATTGCAAATGTTTATCTCAACTGACTTTCTAGTGTCGATCAATAATGTTCAGTTGATGGTGAACCCTTTTAAAGTTGCCAAATTGAATCTAGAAAAAAGTTGCTTTTGTACACAAGAAGTGGTGACCTGTTTTTAAACTTCAATCTAATTAGGAAACCAATTCGTAGGCGTGAGTGTTGAGAATATATGTGTGTTTGCTGTACAGATATCAAAGAAGATGCAAAATTTGGTGGTGGTGGAACCTCGGCTTCCAAGATTGTTAGTTCAAACCTCAGCCTCAAAACTTGAGAAAATCTTCTTTTCATAAATTACTTTTATTAAACTAATCTATTTAACTCATTTCCTTGGTAGTGTAACCAGTTTGAGGCTGCAATGGATACGCTGCCTGCTCCTCAATCGAAGTCTTCATCAAATGTATCTCCACGCAGAAGAGGTGAAAGAGATGGAGTTTTGAATAAGGCGCAGTCTATAAAGTCATATCCTGCAAATATGCTGCGATATATCTGCAACCTCATGTCTTGAGTTATTATGCTGCAGAAAAGTCGCGTGATAATTTAGTGTACCTCACAACATGTATGATTGGGCATCTTGTGGAAGTGCATCTAGAAAATGGATCGGTTTATAGGGGTATATTTCATGCTGCAGATGTTGAGAAGGATTTTGGTGAGGCTTTGAATCAGACTTTATTTTCCTTAGATATATGAAGCATAGAAAGACGCTACTATTTCTTACCATTTATAATTGTTTTTGAAACATCCAGGAATTGTTCTAAAGATGGCATCCTTGATCAAAGATAGTACTTTACGAGGGCATAAATCCCGTTCCGATTTTATAAGAAAGCCACCTTTCAAGACGTTCATTATTCCTGCAGATGAACTTGTACAAGTTGTAGCTGAGGTGTGCTTGCTTTTATTAAATACAGGCGATCTTTTTTATGTCTATGCGTTACATGGCAGGGACATCACTTTGAGATTTGACATTTTCATTCCTTTTGTCATTAATGTTGGTGTTAGGATCTCTCCGTATCCAGTGACGGCACGTTAAATGCCGTTCAGAGTGAGAAACCGGTGGAGCTGTTGACGGACTCTTTTATATCAAAGTCTCATCATGTTGATCTGGGAAGAGAGCTAACACCTTGGGAACCTGATGGGAATGTTCTTCCGAGTCTGGATAATGTGTTTGATGAGAGTGGCAAGGGCTATGAAGACGTGCGAGTATGGTTGAGTTCTTTTTTGATTGTAGTATAGCAGTTTCTTGCATAACAATTGGTGATATGTGACATTCACTTGCATTCAGGGTGACAGCCAGCCTTCTCGGAATAATACCAATGTAGATCAAAGATGGTCGATATCTGGTGATGACGCTCGGCACCTTTCCTCTGAACAGCGATCCAAAGATTATCCTGCCCCAGGCAGCAGTATCAGGTCAACTTTTTTCCATTAGGCTATAGACTTTTAAATCATCTAAAAGACTCCCCTCACATTGGGACTTTCTTTTGAAATAACAGTAAGAGCCAACTGGGTGAGCAAAGAAAGAACAATAACCCAGAGGTTTCCCACAATAGCAGAGTAAATTCAACTTCATGTTTATTATGCCTGTTTAAACAATGATTGCGTTTGGCGTTTTAATTCCTGTTCTGTTATTTTTAACATTGGTTCCTTGGCTTCCTTTTGTATCTACACAGTCAGCTGAAGAATCAGTTTCTGGTCATGGAGGTATATGCGACTTCTTCTTACTCTGTTTTCTATATCGGCACTACACTATTTGTTTATTCGTTTGAACAATTGATGACCACAGGAGTCTGAACTTGGTTTCCTGCTGTCTACATAGAATTACCTTTTCATTTTTCACAAGCATGGCTCACGTTTATCTCAACTGACTATCTAGTGTCGATCAATAATGTTCCATTGATGGTGAACCCTTTTGAAGTCGCCAAATTGGATGTAGAAAAAGTTGCTTGTGTATACAAGAAGTGATCACCTGTTTTTACACTTCAGTCTGATTAGGAAACCATGTGTGTTTGGCATATAGATATCAAAGAAGGTGCAAAGTTTGGTGGTGGTGGAACTGGAACCTCGGCCTGGAAGACTGTTGCGGAGAGAGAGAGGCAAGGCAGTCAAGTTTCTGGCAAAAAAAAATCTGAAAGCTCTTTTGGGCAGTCGGATTCTAGAAGTTCAGAGAGACGCCCAGCTCCTTCGACACCAAGTCGTCCTGGACTACCGCCAAGCTCGTCAATCGGTTCTTTGTCCTCATCAGAAAAGTTCACTCTGAACCCGGACGCAAAGGTTCTTTCTATTTGATTTTGTTTACACTTGATTAAGTGTGTGTTTTAATTGTTTTTGTTTCTTCCTGTTGTTGTTCACTAATCATGAGTCGTTGGGTGTGATCAGGAATTCAAACCATCTCAACCACTAGCTATTGTACAGGCTGAATCCCCAATGGCGGATGGCTCATTCTACTACCCTGCTGCACCTCTTCAGCAGATGCCTGTGCAGGCTGAATCCCCAATGGCGGATGGCTCATTCTACTACCCTGCTGCACCTCTTCAGCAGATGCCTGTGCAGGCTCAATCCCCAATGGCGGATGGCTCATTCTACTACCCTGCTTCACCTATTCAGCAGATGCCTGTGCAGGCTCAATCCCCAATGGTGGATGGCTCATTCTACTACCCTGCTTCACCTATTCAGCAGATGCCTGTGCAGGCTCAATCCCCAATGGCGGATGGCTCATTCTACTACCCTGCGGCACCTCTTCAGCAGATGCCTGTGCAGGCTCAATCCCCAATGGCGGATGGCTCATTCTACTATCCTGCTGCACCTCTTCAGCAGATGCCTGGTGGTTACGGAGTAAGTTCATTATCTTGTATATCCAGCCTAATATTTAGACTAAAAAAACAGAGCCAAAAAAGTCTCTTAACACTCGCCATGTAATAAAATTTGCAGATTCATCCGCAATATTTTGAACAGCAGCAGATGGTTTATTTTCAATATCATGGCCAGCAGTATGGTCAAACCGGTTATCCTCAGTATGCACAAGCCCAGGCATGATAACTATTATATAAACCATCAGTTATAATTCACAAAACCAAAAAATAAGAAGTGTAATGATAGATGGAAGTGTGATGTTTTAGTATCCGCAGCAGCAGCAGCAACAAATGATGATGGGTCAGCCTCCTAGGCCGCCTCCCCCTTACCAGCCGGTTATTGCTATTTCCTCCACCTCTTCTTCTGTTGAAAGAGTTTAAAGTTTATTGGATACTGAGATCTCTCGCTCTCTATCTATTGGTGTTGTTTTTGTTACAGGAAAAGCCATATAATGAAGGACGAGAGTATTAAGAACCCGATGGTGATGAGGTTGTTTTTGAAGTAAGGAACCAACCCTCTGATTCGGTTTACGCTCGTTTCTTTGTCGTATCTCTCTCCTTCTTTAGCCAATATTTCTGAAACCATATTTTCTCTGCCATGTTAAAGACCTCTCTCTTTGTATCTGAAGATATTACATAAATTTGATATCACCACCTCGTTTTTGTCTGTTCATTGTGTGTTTTTGTTGATGGTGCTCGATTCCTGGGGTGATTTAATGTTGGTGAGTGGTGACATGTGTTTCATCTTTCAACTATTTTGTTTCCTTGATTTGGCATTGTTTATGTTGTTGGATTGTTGATATTTTTTTTATTTCTGAACCCACAAGGATTTGTGATTATTGCAAATATACGATAATTGTTTTTTTGAGAAATAACCTAGTATAATTTTTAAAAAAGTTTTTGTTATTCAAATAGTTTTTAATGATAAAAATAACAAAAAAATTTTTATTAAAGATGTAAATATACACTAAAATCTCTAGATTTAACTATTTTATTTATATTTAGGTTTAAAATTATGGAATGGAGTTTGGTGTGAGTTTAAAATTATAAAACATAAAAAAAATTCAGAAAAAAACTATTTCTCGAATTTTTGGTGACAAAATTTTCTTTTAAGAGGATTGATCTAAGTTATTTCTTTTTGTAGAGCTTACTTTTGTTTTGTTGCCTACTTCGCCCATTGCTGCTTTAAATTCTTGCAAAACTTGGTTATTAAATCAAATAAATATTTTATCACCTCTTAGCTCAAAATTCTCCTAAGATAGTTGACATTTTCGTAAAGGTGCATTATATGATTTGCTATTGTAACTGAAAATAATTTGCAAGATCAAAATAAACGTCTGAAACAGACATAAATAAACATCCTCTAAAATTAATGGATGATTTAATTTAGAATAAATCGGGCAAATCTCTCAAATAAAATTTTTGAATTTTTTGTTACAAAATAAACTTCAAAAAATGATCAAAATATATTTTTTTATTTTGAAAATTTTAATATTTTTTAATTGTTTCTTCCATTATAAAATTCGCTTCCAAAACCCAAACCCTAACTCTAAAACATAAGTTTAGATTAATTAATCCAAGTGGTGTAAATATATATTTACGCCATTTAGTAAAGTTTATTTTGATTATTTGCTCACAAATTTTTTTTGGGCTAAGTCTTTTATCTCTTTAATTTATGGCTTTGTAAGGGGGTTGTACGAGGCCCAATAAGATAGTACTATTGAAACCAATGCCCAGATAAAAGAAAAAGCGCGCCAAGACGAGCATATACTTGTTCCAAAGGCACACATCAAGTGGTTCATAAAACTTCGTTTGACCAATACAAAGACATATTTGCCTTAGTCTCATTTTACCCAAGTTATATTATTTCTTGATGTTTATAGCCCCTCCAATCATATCTCAATATCTACACCCAAATCTCTATGATTACAATCCTCCACCAACCAAACAGGCATCACAACACATTATTTATGTTGTACTGCTCAAAACAAAATTGTTGGTACACCTTTCTAATTCTTATAAAATATTATTGTATATTTAGCTTGTGGATGGTGAATTTATATATCCAAATTTCAGTTGTGGATTTGAAAGAGTTATATAAATTTTAAAAGCCTACTGAATCTAAAGCTTTAGGCCACAAAATTACTTAACAATTTTTAGAAGAAGAATGCTTATAGTTAAATGGTTAGAAACATTATTTTTAACTTATTGTTTCAGTTGGAGCATTGCATCTTCAATACTATGTTTATGTTACTGTGTAATGTTTACATTTTATTTTTATTTGACATGTGTGTTTCCTTTTTGGTTTGAATTAACTTATTTGTTATTTTTTTACAATTTCTTTTCTCTGTATTACTTAATATTAACAAATAATAATAGTTCATAGATATACATTAATAACCTAACAGAACTAAGCTAATATATTATTCTCTATTTTTAAAACACTTATTTATATCCGTATATAAATATAGAGGGGCGGCATTTGATTATAATTTTAGCAGTACAGTTTTTTTATAAACAAACCGTAAACCCAGCCAGAACCATCAGTTAGAAGATAAAACCAGATTCTATGCCTGCATCACAAAATGTCCCCACAATCTTTGACCTTGTACAAAAACATTATATATACTAATGACAACATCATAGTACATATTGATACTCTAATTATCTCTCAAATACTTTATAAAACACCCATATATAACATTATATAATGTCTGATATGAAACATAAATTTTATAGTACAACCTACAACAATGGTCCCAAACTGCAATGAGTGCAGAGACTAATTGACTTGAGAAATGCAAATATTCAAATGTTATTTTTTTTCACAGATCTTGTAACCATTTTCTAAAGGTAGTTAATATAGTTTCGGACACACCACCTATATAAGATCATACGCCATTTATATGTTTACTCGATTCACATCCTTTTATTGTTTATCTTAAACCTTAACCTACCCACTCACAAGCACTACCTTTTCAAACATCTGTTTTAATGTCGTTAGAAGAAACAGAACCACCAAGCCAGAATCTAGATAATGCCCTAAGCTGGCTTGATGATTCTGTGTCCTTAACGCCCTTACCTGGATTCAATGATTCTGATTTGCTCAACGAGTTTGACTGGTCCCAAACATGGGAATGGGATAATCAGACTCAAACTCAAGATCCAGGGTTTGATTTTCTTCATAGCTATACTCAAGATCTTAATGCAGATATGGCTTGTGAGGCAAGTAACCTGGAAGTGGTAACTGCAGTTCCAGTCATTGATTCAGATCCTCCACCAGTGGTTCAGATACCAAACGATCAGTCCAAGAAACGGAACCGTGATGGGCTTACCGATGATCACGTAGTGAAAAGATCAGCAAGGAGCAAGAAAAAAGCTGACAAGTCTGGTGAGGTGAGCCGCAAAGATGCTAACAAGGAAGAGAGATGGGCAGAACAACTTCTTAACCCTTTTGCCTTGGCAATCACGGCAAGGAACTCATCAAGGGTTCAACATTACCTTTGTGTTCTCTCTGAACTGGCCTCATCTTCTGGTGATGCTAATCATCGGCTTGCAGCTTTTGGTCTTTGTGCTTTGAAAAAACATATTTCAAGTTCCTTTGTGCCATCATCCACTGTTACTTTTGCTTCAGCAGAAGTGAAGATGTTTCAGAAGACTTTGCTCAAGTTCTATGAAGTAAGCCCTTGGTTTGCTTTGCCCAACAACATGGCAAACTCAGCCATCCTACAGATTCTAGCACAAGAGCCAAGAGATAAAAAGGATCTTCACATTCTTGATATTGGTGTTTCTCATGGTATGCAATGGCCCACTTTGCTTGAAGCTCTGTGCTGCATACCAGAAGGACCTCCTCTTCATGTTCGAATCACCGTTGTATCCGATCTAACCGCAGACATACCTTTCTCTGTTGGTCCACCATCTCACAACTATGCCTCTCAACTCATTGGCTTCGCTAGGTCTCTCAACATCAACCTCCAGATCAATGTAATAGACAAGTTCCAACTCATTGATACCTCACCTCATGAGACCTTCATCATCTGTACTCAGTTTAGGCTGTATCAACTGAAGAATAGCATCGGTGATGAGAGAAGTGAGGCTTTGAAGGCACTGAGAAGTTTTAATCCAAAGGGAGTGGTTCTTTGTGAATACAATGGAGAAGGCAGTAGTAGTGTGGACTTTGCAGCAGACTTCTCAAGGAAACTGGATTATCTGTGGAAGTTTCTAGATTCAACAAGCTATGGATTCAAAGAAGAGAACAGTGAAGAGAGGAAGCTAATGGAAGGAGAGGCAACAAAGGTGTTGATGAGTTCAGGAGATACAAATGAAGGGAAAGAGATATGGTATGAGAGGATGAGAAGAGCTGGTTTCTCCGCAGAAGCATTTGGAGAGGATGCAATAGATGGAGCCAAATCTTTACTTAGAAAGTATGACAACAATTGGGAAGTAAAGATGGAAGATGGAGATACCTTTGCTGGTTTAATGTGGAAAGATGAAGAAGTTTCCTTTTGTTCCTTGTGGAAGTAGTGTAAGTTTGCCTTAAATGTTTGTCGTAAGCTTCCAAACTAAAGCCTTCTGTAAACTGTTATCTGCAAAAAGTTGTTTGGTTGTGATGTATAAAACGATTTGGTTGTGATGTATCAAAATAACAGTCCAACTCTCTCTTTTAGTTTAGCATTATCCACCCCAAAATAAACTTTGTCAAGAACATAGCTATGGAAAAGTGATTTGGTCCTAAAAAAAAAAGGGTCCATGTGATTATTGAAAGACAGTGAGCTTATAACATAACATCCCTCCAGAAAACGCCTCATGTCATGCTACTCTTTCAATGATTGTTACCTTGCACCAGCTTAAACATATTATTCAATGATCACATAAAGAAGTAAATCATGAGGCAGAAATAATAATACATGACGATACAATGAATTTATTTAAGAAAATCAGTTCTACAAAGAAGTTGGGATCATGTTGATTACAAACTGCAGATACCAACATCAGTTTAGTCTTCCCCTCCTGGTAGATTCGTTTCTTGAATGATCACATCACACACAACAAGAACTACTTGAGACGAAGATGAATACAAGTTTCTGCATGAATTCATATTTAGTAAATGAGAAAGAGAGATGAGGGGAAGACTTTTGCTAAAGAGAAATGAGGGAAGATTTTTAGCACGTGTTAACTTAGTCTCTATAAAAAGATTCTCTACAAAATATACAATCGACCATGAAATATACTCATTATTGGCATTTTCCCATCTACCTTTAAAATTATAATCTGTTCAGGTTTGGTCCACATGACTCGATTAGTCTCTGCAGTTTATTGTCTAAGTCTGCAGAAGATTACACAAGGAAGTGAGATGGTTAACCCTTGTGACTTGTAAATCACGGCAAGGAACTCATCAAGGGTTCAACGTTACGTTTGTGTTTTCTATGAAATGGCCTCTTCTTTGTGGAGATACTAAGCTTCTTAACCCGATCTAATCCACATGTATACGTTGGTCAACCAGCTTACAAGTATGGGTGGTTTTGTTTTTGGCAAGTTTTGGAATTGTTCATTAAATTTTCTTTCAGCTAAAGATTGAATCAACAGAACCATTGTTATGTACAACGAAACTAATCATTACTATATACATAATAACATATGCATGGACAAATTAACAATCAGAGAGGACTAATCAGCTTCCCCATCCAACCATGGTCCCAGGGCGAGAAAACGCGAGCCCTCGATCATACATCCGTTGTATTTCTTCTCTGTACTCAGGCAGAGACTCATCAGGTATTGGTGGAGTCAACTCCACCACATCACCCATCTTCAGTTTCCACTTGAGGTCGCTTACAGGCCTCTGGTTCACCCTTGGCCTCAGCTCTTCCTTTGCTGGTATGCCATACATGGACCACCTCGAGCTCCCTGGCCCCGCCCTGCTCAGCAGATCCGAGACTGTTGAACTCGCTGGAAATTCTTGCACAGACATCTGCATTTTTATAGATTTGTTCAGTATAACAATCAAGCAACACACTCTTCTACTTAGAAGATTTAGAAGTTGATTATAACAATCAAACAAACCTTGTCATTTTCGATTACAATGACATAGACTGGCCCGTCCTGGCTACTGTTAGGCTTGTAAGACGCAGGGCAGTCCTCAGAGTGAGATGGAAACTTGCAAGGGGGCTTGATGGAATCAGACGAACAAATGGAAGACCGGTCTTTGCTCATTGTTTCACAATGCCAAGTTACAACCCATCGAGCCCATTCAACCATCTGAAGTACAAACGAAGAGTATTTGCAGTCACCTTCCTTGTACCTCCAGTGAGCAGCAAACCCATACTCAGCTTGCAAATGCATCTCTTGTGAACGTATTTGGACTTCAAGTGGAACCGTTCCATTGTCCATCACTACCGTGTGCAAAGATTGATACCTAAAACAAATTAAAATACTAAAAGTCAGATTCTTTGAACTTTTAACAAGCCATAACTACAAAAAAAGGTATGTGAACTTACCCATTGAACTTGGGATGAGTTATGTAATCCTTCAGCTTTCCAGGAACTTCAGACCATAAACTATGAACTACTCCTAAGGCCTTGTAACAATCTCCTTCGTTGTTAACAATCAAACGTAACCCATGAATGTCGTGAATCTCATCAACTGTTAGCTTTTTCCTGGTACAATGAGAAAAGACAACATAAGCATTAGTCCTGTGGTTTCACTCACTACTGTTTCATCCGTGAAAGGGTGGAAGGAGAACTTACTTCAACATCTTGCAGTAAATACTATACAAGCTCTTGTGCCGACCACAGAGAACATGGTAAGAAATGCCTTCACTCTTGAGAGCTTGCTCCAGTTTCTCTATTGCAGAAGTAATCATGGCCTCATCGAATGAATCCTCGAGCATGTTTGACATCTCGTTATGCTGGTGTGGGTAAAGATGCTTGAAACAAAGGTTTTCGAGCTGAACTTTCCACTTAGAGATTCCCAACCGGTTAGCCAAAGGTGCGAATATCTCAAGAGTCTCTTTAGCAAACCTCTGCTGCTTCACTGGGGACAAAGCGTAAAGCGTCATCATGTTGTGTAGACGATCAGCCAGTTTGATAAGAACAGCTCTTGCATCCGCCATTGCAAGAAACATTGTATGTAATCTATCAGCTTCAACAGTTTTACACGCAGTGTTGTTCTCTCTAGCGAGTTTGCTCAGTTGGCTAAGCTTTGAAACCTACAAAAACAGACATTGATCTCAATTAGCTAACTTCTTCTCAAACCAAGTATCACAAACCAATAGATGCTCCTTGTTTCTTACCCCTTCGACCAAATCAGCAACTCCAGCACCAAAGTTTCTGAGGATATAATCATAACTCATGAACGAATCATCCATGGTGTCGTGAAGAAGCCCGGCGACAACAACAGTTGAGTTAGCTCCGATATTAGCTAACAACATAGCAGTCTCAACACAATGCTGCAGGTAAGGATCACCACTAGCTCTCATCTGCACATCAAACCAAAACTTCACTCAACCAAAAATAAACAAGAATCAAGATTCATCTAATGATGAAAGGTTTGTCTTTGTTCTACCTGTCCTCTATGAGCTTTCTCTGCTTCATAAAACGCTTTGATCACAGACTCATCCTCGAAGATCTTGTGCCTTAACTGAGCACGTCTAAGCAAATCCCTAGCATATGGCTGTCTCGTATCTCCTCCATCCTCCATGGGAAACGTCAGCTCATCCGAAGATCCCAACTCGTAATCAACACACGAACCAACAGCTTTCCTCACGAACCTATTAAACAACCCGTTACCCCCTCCTACGCGAGAGATTCTCATCGGAGGGCTGCTGCAGCTACACGAGACAGGACCGTGAAGCACAGAGATAGGGCTCTGGTGCTGCTCTCGTCGATGATACGAGAGTCTCGCCGGAGAGTAACAGAACGAGCTCGTAAAGCTCAGATCTTTATAATCCTCACTCCGATCATGACGTAAAGAAAAGTCTTCACCTTTGCCGGAGAAAAGCGAAGAGAGACCTCCGAGTTTCTGCGGCGAGGAGGAGGAGGAGGTTCTGGAGGTTAGATCGAGATCAGAAGCAGTGATCTGGTGCGGCGTGGAACACAAGCTGCTAGGTGGACTAGCGTAAAGCGATATAGTCGTCGCCACCACCATTTGTGTTCTGGCGAAAATTAGAATCCGAAGTTTCAACGGAAATGAATAAAACAAATTAAAGCTTCGTCCCTCGAAAAAAGTCGGTTTCTCGGGAATCAAAAAGTCACCTTTTTTCTATGGAAACGAAAAACAGATTACTCGCGAATTCGAGGAACACACGGACTTCTATAAAGAATTTAAATTTTGAAGAAGAGATCAAAAGCTAAGATATTTACAATTTATACTGAGTTCCGAAGATGAATCTGAAGAAAAAGGAGGAAGGGGATTGAGTGTAAGGAAGAAGAAGAAGAGAAGGAAGAAGACGCTTTGCTTTAAACAAAAATTAAAATTATTTTTTTAGATATTTCTTTTTTTTTTTCGCTCGTTTTAATTTCGGCCGACCAAAGTAAACAGGTACACGTAATTTTACTCTAATACCCTTTTTGTGATTAACTAACTAAGCAGGGTTATTAAAACATGTCGACAAGGTTTTAGAATAATATTATTGAGTATTTGATTCAACAACATATCTAAAGAATAAAACTTTTCTAGTGCATTATGTCGTAACCAAAGATCTTTGAGATTTTCTCCGAATTTATATTTAAAATTTTGATTTTATTCGAATTATCAATCTGTCTTCCAAACTCAAAACAGAATTAGATCAAGTGGTACTTAATATAGTATGTATTTAATTAAAGCTGTTTAATGAGAGTTGCAAAAGCTGATGACACGCTAATATGATTAATTAACAATATCCAGTCAGATGACATCGATATCTCAACTCCAATTATCTATAGCTAATTATAGTTTATGTAAGCGGTGGTCACTAAATGACTTTTGGGTGCGTTGATAAAAGACATTTTAAGATAATTGTCTTTTAACCAGATTCGTACGACAAATTATTGAAACTTTAAGACTCATAACTAGCACTATTTCATGTTATCTATATATTTTTGTTATCAGTCTAATTAATAACTTTATCAATATTCTTTTCTTGGCGATTACAAATTTTTAATGAGATATTTGTATTATTCAGATATGCTTTCTTCAGCTTCACGCCGATGCATGACCCCGCCATATTTTTGTTGATATTTTAAATTAAATCATTTTCTTATGTATCTTCTTATCCTCTATGAATCTTTTTGATTCTTCTTCTTTTATTTTTATATTTAAAATGGTTACATCGCAATCTCTATGGCTCAGATGAGTCATCCCATTTGCATTCGCTTAAAAGGTTATGACGAGTGTTGAAAAACAAGTTTTCTGTAGTATTTGATAAACTTGTTTTACTTTTTGGCAAGTTGAGTTAAGTTGCTACTTTAAACATGAACAATAATCAACAAATTGTAGAAAAGAAGGTCCACCATGAGATATTGTCTTCTTAGACCATGATTAACCCGGATCTCTTAAGGTGGGGTTCTTAACGTAAAATTTATCTTTTTATTTTATTTTTATTTTTTTACATTTTTTCCGCTAAGAGACGTCTCTTATGGTTTTTATTTAAGAGACAGTTCTTAGCTTTTCTTAGTTAAAAATTAAGAAACGTCTCTTAGAAAAGTTAAGAACTCCACCTTAAGAGATCCCGGTTAATCATGTTTTTAGTGACTGGGCTAAAACAACTTTCCTTTGACCTCTACTATTTCCTTGTTAAATGATACTCCATCTATTTCATCTTATATATCTATTTCATCTTATATGATATTTTAGTTTAGTGCATAAAAATTAAGATATTTACATTTTTTATAAAAAAATATTTTAAAGATATAATTTTAAAATTAGTCAACTAATTATAAAAAAATGGTAAAAAAAATTTAGTTAAACGGTTCCAATAAAATTAAAGTTAATTTTAAAACTTTAAAACATATCTTAAAATTTAAGAACATTTTAGTACTAGATTGATAATTTAATAAATGTTTACATTCTAATTTTTTGTTTATTTTTCTTTATACTTTCCAATGACTATCCACCAAAAAAAAGGCGATTCAAATATTTAATGTTTCTCAAAAATATACAAAAATATCTTAGTAATATAAAAATCTATATTTGTGGAACAAGAAAAAAAATCTAGAAAATCTTATTTTAGAAAAACGTAAAGAGTATAAAGCTAATTATCAATAACAAATCAGTTAATGTTTGAACTAATGATCCTTTAAATATCATTACTTATCAATGAAGAAGGAAACACACGTTACCGAGTAAAAAATTGCAAAAACACTGAATATCACGTGTGGAACGTGTATCAAAATGACTATATGAATTAACCTTTTTGGGTTTTTTTCTCGATGCTCTGGAAGATTGTTAGCCACGCGAAGAAGTTTCTTTTTGATAAGGACACACCGACGCGTCTCGAAGACAAACCCATCATAGCAAGAATAGTCACCCACGTGGCGCCAAGTCGGCGAAGTTGAACATGGCACGCGTCCGAATCGGCGGCCACTGAAGGAAAAATTGAGATGTCACGCTCATCTCACGTGTCTACTCTCCAGTTTCACCTTACACTGACTTGTGTCTTCTTAAAATCAGACGGCTACGGTTCGGTCTTGTGCTTGGAATTGAACCACAACCGTAAAAATCTATCCTAAAACTAATTGATTGATAAGTGGATTGATCTATTTCTCTTATATACTATTAAGAATTCTATTAATGTGAGACTTTTGTTCTTAATACACTTCTTTGAAATGATGGATTTTTGAACGTCAATCTCGAAATATTTCGCTAATGATAGATAAACCGATTTTAGATTGGATCAATAATGAACCAATTTTAGGTTGGATTGTTTGAATCGGACTCTAATACCATGTTAAACTAGATGAGTATCCAACCAAAAATTAATTAGCGATAAATAGATTGACTAATCTCTCTTATATATACTTTTTTAACTACCGATATGAAATCTTTGTCCGTAATACCTAGTTTCTAGGGTTGTTGAGAGTCAACTTGTCGAAAACCTGTTACATTCTATAGCACGTGCTTAGTGTATAAAAATACGTATTTATACTTTCGTTTTTATACTTTCGTTTTTATAATGACGTGTTTTGTTTAAGTGAGATGAGATGGGAGAAGAAAGATCATTCAATTTGAATTGTTTAGGGGAAAATAGTTTTTGGTTTTATATGCAGCATTCAAGATACTTTTCGGAATCTAATCGGTTAGTTTCGGTTTAGGAATAATAAAACTGAAGAATAGAAAGAGGAGGTAAGGTGGTCCCGATCTAAATAACATAACGATTTGCGTAAGAAGCAACGTATTAGGATTGGGTCAGCCATCCTGACTTGTCCTCCACGTGGAGTTGATGTTTTTTTCTCTTCTTTCACGCAACCACTTTTTTTCTTACACGCCATCTTCTCCACATGTATTTCATTCCGGTTTTCCACTAACCAATCTTGTGAATAACGGTTTGGTTACAAACATCATTAGTCCAATACTAATGTTTTAAAGGATTTTGAATCGATATTAATTAATGGGCTGGGCTGCTGGGCTTATCAATTCACAATCATTTTATTAGACGAATGGCTTAAATAACTAATTTTACAAATGCAAATCGAAGTTTCAGCTCAACTACCCATCCATAATGGTATAACACAAGAGTATGAGCTCAGCAATGAGAGAATATATCGGCCCATTTAATACTAAAGCCCATTAATAAACCCAATACATATCAATCAGAACGACTGAACTGAGCCCTGACCCCACTGAACAGCCACCGGGCTCTTGACGACGTGTTCACCGTCTGTCCATTCGATCGACCCGAATTCATGACCCGGTAGGTATCCAACTCCGCCGCCGAGCACAACGCTCCGAAACGTCACTTCGTATTCCAACTCCCTCTTCTTCTTGCTAAACACAAGCTTGCTCGGAGACACATTGATCTCCACATTCGCCGGAGATTTAACTCCGAGTTCGTACACAGCGTCAACATTGATCCCCACGTTCTTAACAACCCTTCTGTACTTCACAACGTCGACGGTTGATCCGAAAACGACCGAGAACGATGGGTAATTGAGATCGCCGGCGGTTCTGAACTTGCTCGTCTCACACGCGTTGTAAAGAGTTGGATCTTGAAGGAACACTAGAATCCCCGGGAACTCGTATCCCACGGCACAGAGGAAAGCCACGTAGTCTTTGACGTCGATGTCGTAGACCAATCCAGGGTTCAAAGCCTTGTTCGGATCCACGTGGCCAGCTCCGTGGATGAATGAGTTCGATGGATTGCCGGTGGCGAGATCCTCGATTGGTTCACCGGAGTTTTCTGTATCGTAAGCGGTTGTAACGAGTGCGGATTTAATCGCCGCCGGTGACCAATCGGGATGAGCTTTACGGAGGAGAGCGGCGAGTCCACTCACGTGTGGGCACGACATCGATGTACCGGAGATTATATTGAATTGAACCCGTCTCGGATCGATATCTAAATCGGTTGGACCAACCATTCCGGTCCAACCGGCTAATATATTAACTCCTGGCGCAATCACGTCCGGTTTAAGAATAACCGGAGTTATATGATTTGGTCCACGGCTAGAGAAGGCAGCGACTCTAGGAGAAGGAGGAGATGGTCCGATCAAAGTACCTAAGAAGCTGATTGTTGCGGTGGGGGAGTTTGACTTTTTGATGTACTCTCGGATTTGATCTCCAGCTTTAGCTCCGACCATCGTCGCCGGGACGAGATGCGAATCCGCGGTTAGTTCTTCGCCGCTTTCAGCTGTGTTCGCGAGAATCATGCCGGCTCCGCCGGCTAGCTTAACGGCGCTTCCTTTCTCAACTCTAGCGTTGCCTCCTCTGTCACAGAGAACGATCTTCCCTTCCACCAAGGACGCGTTCAGCTTCCCGGGGAAACACAATCTGCTTCCGCAATCGCCGGAATACACCAGAGAAATCTGAGAATTAGGTAGAGGTTCGCCGGCGTAAAGCGACGTTCCGGTAAATACTTTCCCGTCGCCGGTGATGGCGTTTGCGGAGAACTCTCTATCGATCGTTGACGCACCAACGGTTAGGATCCAAGGAGCGATGTTAGTAGCAGTTTGTGGACCAGGACCAGAGTTTCCGGCGGAGCAGGAAACGACGATACCGTGGCGCGTCGCACCAAACGCTCCGATCGCGATAGAGTCCATATGATACTCCGGAGCGTAACCGCTAGCTCCAACGGATAAAGAGATCACGTGAACACCATCAGCAACGGCCTGATCCATAGCGGCGAGGATATCAGAGTCGTAACATCCACCGGCCCAGCAGATTTTGTAAGCTGCGATTCTCGCCTTAGACGCCATCCCACGCGCCACTCCTCGCGCGTATTGGTACAAGCTCGCGTTCGCCACCACCGATCCAGCTGCAGTAGAAGCCGTGTGCGTGCCATGACCTTCCGTATCCCGCGGAGATCGCGATTCCTTCGCTGCTTTAACCGTCCCATTACGATGCGTTAAGTATCCCTTGTAGAACGCTCGAGCTCCGATGAGCTTCCGGTTGCAAGACGAAGCAGGAAAGTCAGGTCCGATCTCGCACGCGCCTTTCCATGTAGATGGAACTGGATCGAGACCTGAATCCGAGAAACTAGGATGCTCCGGCCAGATTCCGGTGTCTAAAACGCCAACGATGACGTCTTCGCCGTAATTGGAGTTGCTCCAGAGACCAGAGTTATCGGAGAAGCCGAGGAAGGCAGGTGTATGAGTGGTGTGAAGATCACGCGCTTGATCGGGTATAACGGAGATAACGGAGGGGTGACGTCGAAGAGCGGCGGTTTGTGTAGGTGAGAGACGAGCGGAGAAGCCATGAACGGCGCGTGAGTAAGAGTAGAGGAGCGTCGCCGGTTGTGGAGAAGATGGTAGGGAGCGGAGGAGAGAGTTGTGCCAGTGGTCGTGGGAGGAGAAGAGAGAAGGCTTATGAGAACTCTGCACATGAACGATGTAAGATTCTAACCCATCCCAAGAAGACAACGAAGAGAAGAAACAGAGGAAGAGAGAGAAAACAAAGAAGAAAACAGAGGAGAGAGAGAGCTTAGCCATTGCAATGGCGATGGATGAATGATGATTCGTTGTGGGAATTTATTAGCTTCTGAATCTTTCATTTCGTCTATATGCCACGTCAGCATATTATCAAGGAGACGTGGGTCACACGACTCATGATACACGAGGATAAGAAGAATCTTGAGGTTATAAAAAAAAGTGGCAGGTATGACAAAAACAACAAACCGATAAGAAGCAATGATCAGTATATTACAGACAATAACAGCCTCTGATTAGTTTGTTTTGGTTAAGGTAGAAACAGTGTTACACATAGATTCTAAGCAGCCAATGGTATAAATCCCATGGCGCAACTGAGTCTGAAAGTGACGAATATCAGATACAGAGCAATGAGTCCAATACCTAAAGTTTTGTTAGGTTGCATGTCGTTACGCGGGAGTATAACCAAAGCCCAAACCAAACCTAGTACGAGAAACCCAAGTGTGTAGAACAGGCTTTTGTCTTCTGGGACCATGTATGTGTCAGGGCTCTTGGACCATGCGCCGAGAAGCATTGACATACCGAGTCCGACCAGTGTGTTGAACATTGGACCTGCGTAACATCCCGATAGAGCGATTTGTACACCATCCCCACCGTTCATCGACAATGCGATGTTTGATACCAAGTCACCCATTGAGTTTCCCCAAGCGAGTACTGTTAACGCAAGTATCGACGGGTTGATTCCGTAGATCTCACCAAATGTCACAAGGAGAGCAACGAGTTCATTTGCAATCATGTAGAACCATACGATACTCATGATAAACCCACCTAGAACCCAAGGGATCAAGAATCTTCGAGGCGGGTGATCCGGTTCTGTGTTTTTGTAAGCTAAAAAGCCAAGAGTAGAGCCAATAGCAAGGCTAATAAAGTAAGCTACACCACAAGCTTGTGTACTCACATTGTCTTGGCTACTCCAGAGAGACGCCAAAAGAAAAGGCGCTAATGTAACGCTGGCCACAGCATATGGCTTTGACCATGTATCTTCCTCCACCGATGGAATTGTTAACTTCCTTGGAATCGTCAATGGAATTTCCAACAAGGAAGTGAGTTTATTACACACGGAGCTCTCAACTTCTGTACTGTCTTCAATCCATCCCCAAGGTGGCCTGTCATCATCTTGTACACTACTAACTCTCGCAAAATGGTTTGAATAGATGGCCACATTTGAAGCCCACATCCACTGAGGAAGAGAGTTCATTAGCCGAGGTGGACCATCCTCAGAGTCACTCTCAATCAAGGGGCTGTGAATTGGAACATCCTCTCCAACACTAGGCGAAAAAACACTTCCTTGCATAGGTAACAAAGGAGTAATAGCCTCTATCTTAAACCTCTTAGCATGCTTTATCAGAATCACATTCGCCGCCACCAGAAAAGCATAAACCACATAGATCGAAACAAAGGCAACAGCAATCCGTACCGTAACCTCCCCAACCATCAAAATCACCATCAGAGACACAAGCGAGAAAAGGAAGAAACTCAAGTCTCTAATAAAGCACTTCTTGTCGAGCTTGACCTCCATATCCGCAACACAAAGCGAAACAATCCCAACAACAACAGAAGTAACAAAAACAGCACCACCAAGGACGCTGTTAAGACCAACTTCACCTTTATCCGAACCAACAAAAGCAGCTATACTGGCAAACACATCTGGCGCTCCGTTCCCAAGAGGAAGCAGAGTAACACCAGCAACAGTAGGAGGCAGCCTCAAAAGCTTCGAAAGCTTCTCCAAGGAGCAACAAAAGTAATCAGCAGCAGTGTTACCCAAGAGATAAAACAAGGCGACAAGCCAAACACCGAGGATCATGTAACCCAAGATCTTGAAATCTCTGCAGGAGCAGTAAAAGAAGTTGAGGTAATCAAAGAACCCATCAGGGGAACAAGATGGGTTCGCTCTTAAGAACTCGCATTGATCAGTGTAACCGATGTGGTTATGTAAACCTGAGCATAATACAGTACTAGTGCTGCTCAAGCTTTCATTACCGAACTTCGAAACGTCTTCTTCGATCATATGTCGACGAACTAACAAGGAAAACTGGGTGAAACCATTGTTGTCAAATGTACCTTTGGAGACGAAAGATGCGTTCTTTAACAAAGGGTTATTGAGTACGTCGCTTCGATCGAAGAAGAAGACGAATAGAATCAAAGCACAAAGGGCATTGAAAATCCCTCGAAATTTAGGGTTTTTCGAGGTACAAAGAAAATTCACAGCACTCATCTTCAAACTTTTGTTATCAACCAACCATGAACCTCGCTGAACAAGAAAAGGGGGGGCTTAGGGTTTGCAAGCAAAACAAGATACGAAATTGAGAAATTGAGAAATTGAGAAACCCTATCCAAAATTGCTTGGGTTGGAAGGCAATTGGAGAATCAGGTGATCAGCGAGAACAATTCAGCGATCGTAAATTCGTGGTGATGAACCCAGATTGTGAAGGTTGGCGAGAGAAGAGCACGAAAATGACAATGGTGATGAATCTTTCGTCCAATCAAAACAATGGTGGATACATGGTCGGATATATTTGACCCCTAATACGTGGCATTCTTTCCATTTCATAAAATCGAATTGTTTAATAAAATATAATTGTTTAGTTGGCTATTTTCTCGTTGGATTTGATTTCAAATAATAATGATAGACTAGCAGCAATGAGACAAATGATAATTTTATCCAGAAGGTACTTATTATAATCCTGATTAGGCCAGATTCCAGAAAGGTATATATTTTTTAGACTTGGTTTATTCTCTATGTTTCATTATAAGTCTTATTTTAGATTTTTACATATAGATTAAAAAAACAATTAATTTTAGTATTTTCTATATAAAAATACAATTATTTATACACTTAACTATATTTCAACTAACAAAAAAAACAAACTACAGTATAAAATTAATAAATTTTACATTGAAAATCGAAAATAACATTTATTTTTGTAACAAAAAAAATTCTCTAAAATAATTTAATATAAAACGGATGGAGAATTGCTTTTTTATCTTTAGTCCTACATAAGAATGAAAATGAAATTTACTCAGAGAATGATTTGGTAAACATTGAAAATAGCAGTTTCTTTTCTATTGATTGGACCACAAGCATCCCAAACTATTCCAACATTGCATTTTCTGTGCTCAAGTTGGGATTGTTCAAATCAGATGGTATGACAAACATCTTTACACCTTGAATTACTATCAAACTGAGACTCATTCACATTTAACCATATCTCAGCGTTTTCAAAATAGCATTCTTCTATGATGTGGATATAAATAAAATGAAAAAAAAGCCTGTCCGTAGATAATATTCAATTAAATAAATATTTACAATTGCAAATAACTATCCTTTTTTTTGGGTCAGAGCAAATAACTATTTGTAACACTGAAAAACAGAAGAAACATAAACTTTAAACGGACATGAAGTGATGAATTATCATCCTATGCGACAACCTCACCTAACCATAGGTCAGAAAGATTCCTATTCCAAGACTATGTACATTAATTATTTTTTTCAACACCGTAATTTTTACTTTTTAACATTCTACATTATTTTTTCTCTCACCTAATAATTTAACATCCATTCAATTTTCACATTTATATAATGATTTTATTTAATAAAATTAAACACCTTACCTCACATCTTTTTATATTTATATTTTTGTGATTACATCTTAATAACAATAGAAATTAAAATAATTAAGATTGTTTTTTTTCCTTATTCTATACTTTTAATTTAAAACTACAAGTACAAAATTTATTCAAAACTAAAAATAAGAACTTTTGAGAGCTAATAGAAAATTTATAGTGAAAAAATAGTTTTTTCTATGTCTAAATTAAATGATTTTTTTTTCTATTTGTAAGGTATGAAAAATGATAAATTTTGGTATGAGAAAAATTAAAATTAAAATAATGTATTATGAAATACTCTCTATGTTTTATATTAAGAATTATTTTAGTTTTTTTGCACACAGATTAAGAAAACAATTAATTCTGCATATTTTCTATGTAAAAACAATTACCTATACATCTAAACATGTTATAATCAATAAAAAAAAAATTCAGTAAAAAAATAATAAAGTTTGCATCGAAAGTCAAAACGACACTTATTTTATAGCAAAAAAAATTTATACAACAACTCTTAATATGAAATAGAGGGAGTAAATGAATTCAAATAGTTGGCATGAAAAACAATAATTTTTTTATATTTCCTTTTTCTTATTTTAGATTTTAAACTCACCACAAAACTCTACTTCATAAATCTAAATTTTAAATCTGAATTAGTTACATTTTCTACACCATTTAATAAAAAATATCTTTAGTTATTTTTATTCTTAAAATCTATTTTTGTTTCAAAATATTTTTAGTACTATTTTAAGGTATTTTATATTTTGCAAAATTGTGGGTACACCAACTTTGGTCACTTTTCTTCAAAAAAAAAAGGAATTGACACATTTACCCTAGCTCCATAAAAGGATAAAGAATGAATATATATGAACCAGTGGTGGATTTGATCGCCTTCCTATTATCTTCTCCACCTATCTTCTCATCCAAGTGCGATCGGATCGGATCGGATCTGGGTTTTATATTTTTTTGACGAACCCGTGTCCGTGCTCCGATCTAGAGTAGAAAGTCCCAATCCTTGAATCGCTTTCCTTAATTTCACCCTTTGCTCACTCAAAAGTCAAAACCCTAATCTCGATTTTACCTTTATCCTTCTCTGTTCGATTAGGCGATCCTATCTTCTCAGCTGGAATCTAAGAACTTTGAATCGGTTTTGTATAGAAAGACTGAAACTTTTCTTCAATTTCGAGAGGATAGAGTCAGTGACGATGTCTTGGGCTGGTCCTGAAGATATTTACCTTTCGACCTCACTTGCTAGTTATCTCGATAGTAATTTATTTCTCTCTGAATTACAGATTCGTATGAACTGTATGTGTACTCAAGGATATGTTGGTGATGGCTCTTAATGCACTTGAGAGCTTAGTCTTAGCAAACAGTTCAGTGTTTATTGTGTTTGGTTTTGAGTTCTTATTGCTAACTAGTCTGTGGCCTTATTCAAAGCTTGTCAATTTAAGTGTTGTCTTATCTCGTGGTAGGTCAATTCAGACTGTTCATTGATGATTATTGCTAAGCTTTATTTAAAGGTCGAGTTCTTTAGAAGTATGATGGAATTGCTGAGTCTTTATTATAGTCTAACCTGTTTTGAATATGATTCACTATAAGCTTAAGCATTTATATTCGCTCTGTAGTTTTTTGGGGATATGGGTTTATTCTCAATCTCATTTGCTTTTGAATATCAAATTATAAAATCATTTGTGCCTCAGTTACTTATTGGTTTTGGCCTTTTCTCTTGTTGATGCAGGAAAGATACTTGTGCTTCTTAGAGATGGTAGAAAGCTAATGGGAACCCTCCGTTCATTCGATCAGTTTGGTATTTACTTTTCTTTTTCATTCTCCTTCATTTAGTGGGAGAGAGGCGTATAGCATGCTTATTTTGCTGTCAATACACAGCCAATGCGGTTCTGGAAGGTGCGTGCGAGAGGGTAATTGTTGGTGAGCAATACTGCGATATTCCTTTAGGCCTCTATGTAATCCGTGGAGAGAATGTTGTTCTGATTGGTGACCTGGTAAGACTTCTCCTTGTTTTTTGTTGTCTCACTTTGTGTTATCTCCAGTTCACTAAGGTGACCTTAAAACCATGTGTTAGGACACGGAGAGAGACGAGCTTCCTCCAAATATGATTCGCGTCTCAGAGACAGAGATTAAAAGGGTAAGTCATCACATTACCTAGTCTAACTTCCATGTATAAGTTACAAATCTGTTTAACTTGTGATGCTATATGTTTGTTGATGATTTGGTTCTGGGGTCTCTGTGTGTGTCTTGGTGCAGGCGCAAAAGGTGGAGAGGGAAGCGAGTGAGCTGAGAGGAACAATGAGGAAGAGAATGGAGTTTCTTGACTTCGATTAAGCCTGATTATGTCCCCATTCATTCTTGATTTGATGCTCTGCTTTGGCTCACAAGTTTTATGGAGAGCCTTCTTGGTGTGTGGATGTAGGTCTCGGTTTTCATTTTGAAAGTGACAAAAATAATCTGTGTGCACTCTTGTCTTCAAATCTATTTTACATTTTTATATGAAAAGAAATCACAAGTTTTTTACTAATCTTTCCAGTTAATCAACCTAAGACATTACTTCAGTGAAGTTCTGAACAAAAGCTCGGATCGTTGGCTAACACTTAGCAAACAAAGACCCAAAAGTACACATACAACTACATAAATAGATCCAATGATCAGAGGACGTTGCACATTAGAAGAGAGTATATATATGACACAAAACAACACAAATGTATGTTTTACCTGTAGATTATTCCACCGGGCACAATAGGAACGGACCCGTGAATAAAAATTCAAAGAATGGCTCTATCCTACAACATCCTAACGTGGCTGAGAACCAAAAGAAACACAAAAACAAAACAAAAGAGAGAGTAACCTCTCCAAACTTCTTTCATCATCGTCTCCTCAAGTTTGGCGGGTGTGCATATCCTTCAAAGAAATCAAGAACGATTCTCTCAATATCTTCAACTGAATACTTCAAGTAGTTCTCAGGGTGTCTTCCACTCTCTATGTGACCCCTGAACCTTCCAAGAAACGATCTATAAGCCGGGATCAAATGCTCAGACAAAGATATCCTCAGCTCCTCTCTAAGCTGAGCATCTGGAACCGACCATGTAGACTGAGTCCTATGAACCTCTTCAAACATCGCGTTAAACGCCTTAAACCTCTCTCTCAATGCACTTCTTGATACACCAGAGGAGAAACTCCCAGTCACATGTAACCCTTCATCTCTCAAACTATTCAGTACTCTAACCCATGTTGATCTTTGGTAGTTTGTGGCTGCGTGTCTGAATATCCCAGTGAGTTTCCTTAAATAATGGTCTCCAATCATTTCCCTTAGCTCTGGTGATCCTTTCACTTTCTGAACTATGTAATGTATGTTGTTCATGATGAATATGTGAGCTAAGGATGTGTCTCTATAGTGGTGTGACTTCTCTTCCAAGTTGAAATGCAACACCATGATTAGCCATATCAAATGCAAAGCCAATGGAGACTTACCTTCAAGCTCGGTGAAGTCCATAACCGGTGTGTTTGGATCAGATCCGGTTGAAGGATTCGACATGATGAGATCGTTTAGCGTCTGCTTGTAATCAGAGATCAAGCTGATGTAGTTCATTACATACCTTGTCAATGGATGAATCGTTCCTCCAGGGACAGGAACGACCGAAGGCTCACGAAGAACAGCGTTCTCGAACTCAGACAGTATCCCTCTCGCTGCTTCCGCTAGTCTTGTCTGAATCTCACCAGCTTGAACATACACAGCGTGCGATGAATCTGAGTCGAAGATTGCTTCAATATCAGGCAACATATCAGCCATTGCGTCGTGTAGATCAAGAATCTTGAAAAGCTTCTCAGGTGATCTTCTGCTGATGCTTATAGCTTCAGGGAAAGTAAAGAGCCTTAGAGCAGATGTCTTCACTGTCTCCATGAAACATGTCTCATCCATCTCCGCCGTGTCGAAGAAGAGCTGTTGGCATAGTCTCTTCTCGCTTGAGAAGACGATCCTGATGCAAACCTTCGCCGCACGGATCCATTTTCTGATTTTCCCTTCCACGACATCCCACTCAAGTCTCTGCACATCTCCGATGCTGATCTTGACGATCCCTAGCTGCTTGAAGATCGTTTCCATGGCGGATTTGCGAACATTTCCGTAGACCTGGATGCATTCACGGGAGTAACCGGCGGCGACCATTCTCTGAACGATTGATCTCAAGTCGGAAACTGCTTCAGGAGATATCAGATCCATCTCTCGTATGCTGCTTGTGGATCTGTAACTGCTTCTCCTACGAGTTAACCGGCTTGAACCGGAACTATCTTCTTCTTCTTCTTCATCGGCGACATCACCATCTCCGGAGACTGATGATGACTCCTCGAGGAAGAGAGAGTCAGGCTCGAAGACGGATGTTTGAGAGAGGAGGATGTTGCGGAACTCTTCTTCGAGTCTAGCCATGGCGATCTGGAGAGCTGAGTTGGCTTTGACTTCTTGGTCATCGGAGGAGGAAGGAGGAGAGGAGAAGGAGAGAGAAGAGACGGACCGTTGGATTTCATCTACGGCTCTTAAGAACCGATCTATCTCGTCACGATCGCTCTGGAAAATCATCTTCCCTCTAGTTTCCTCAGATGCCGTTGAGTCCCATCTAAGTATTATCCTCTCCGCCGTCTCTAACGACTCATCGGAATCTAAACCAACACTATTCTCCGGTGGTTCCATCTAAAAAACCTAATCACAGATCAAAAAGTTAAACCAATAAAACAGACAAACAACCAAAGTTGAAACAGAACTAATCAGAATCATTCACCTCCTCAGATTCAGTTAAGGAGATTGGCAGAGATTCTTGTAAGAAACCAAACTTTTTTTTTTTTTTTTTGTAATCTGAAGAAGTCTTCTTCTAGTTAAGGCAACAAGCTGTCTGTTTTTGTATTGTTTTTTTTTATTGTGGAAAATAATAGTCTTTGAAACTTTTCAACTTCTCCTCGTGTAACTTTCCGAATTACTCGCCGGCGGCGTAAATTTCCTGGAATTTTTTTAAAACTTTCCGACAAGCTTCTGAACTGATGAAAATCTTGTAATAAATGCTGTTATGCCTAAACTTAAAAGGAGACGCACATAGATATCCAATCATGTCTTATTTATGATCTTTTGATTTATTAATCGGGATATCATTTGAATCCAGTAATTTTGGAAACTTTTTTTTTTGAATTCTTTTATTTTGAATGAAAATATAAATGACAAGTCCAACGCGATTCTTATAGTAACAATCTATATGTAAAAACTTTTATTACTCCCTCCGTTTTTTAATAGATGAAATTTTGGTTTACTACACAAAAATTAAAAAGTCTATATTTATTTAGAAAGTATTTTTAAAAATATAATTTTAAAATCATTTAACCAATTATAAAAAAAAATGTAAAATTTTATTGGTTAAACATTTTTCAATAAAGTTAAAGTTAACCTTAAAACTTTAAAACATACCTTAAAATCTTAAAACATCATCTATTTTGAAACAACATAAACCTTCTAAAACATTATGTAAAAAAAACATGGAGTATTATTTAGTGCCATACATAAACCTTAATCACAAGAGACACAGCTACTTAATTTTCAACAAACAAATCAATGTAGCCGTTCAAAATATATATAGAAAACAAATTAGTGTATTAATTTCCGTGCTAATAAATTCAGGAATCATAATTTCATTATTTATAACTGTTTTGTTTTCTTCCAAAGTACTATGACGTGGTTGGTTGGACAGTGGCATCAATATTATCTTTTGACATTTTTGTAATCAACTTACCTGTGGATAAGAATGTACAAATTTGGTGAGGAAATTTTCAAATATTATAATGGAAATGTTTTTTTTCTTCTTTTAATATGTTTTTTGAATAGTCGAAAACCAGCTAAATACATGTTCATTGTCAAACCTCATAATGTGATGTGTTGGTGGTCCATACATGATTTTAATCTAGTCGATTAACAAAAAGAAACTGATAAAAATGTTCTAAAATAGGTAAGTTACAATAATAACAATGATGTACCAGAATAAAAACAAACTGAAAATTTCATTTGAATATTTTGATAGATCTCACAAAAATATCTACAAAATTATAAATATAGATATTTTTATTATTATATTTACTGAGTACATGAACTTAGACTATAAAACCAGCCACAAGACCGGACTAACCCATTATTACACTCTTGGGACCCGCATTACAGGTCGTCAGAAAAATGGTCCAGGTTGCCGTTTATAAATGGGCTTGGGCCTGACCGTGAGCCTGGCCTGTCACCCAGATGAAGTGACGACAAGGAATATCATTGGCTGTCATAAAAGTGATCGTCATAGCGCTGTGGCGTTAGTTTAACCCGCGTCTTGTCTGAAATAAAATAAATGGTCCTATAAATAGTTCACTTGTGCCGCACGGTCCCTTTCATCTTCTACGGACAGCTTCTTTCTCTTTCCTCTCTTATTTTTTTTTTCTCTTTTTTTCTTTTACCTTTTTGTTTTGTTTTCTCTTTTTTTTTTTGTTTTCTTAAAAAATAAATTCTTTCACCTCGTGAGCGATAGATAGTACCTGAACATGAACCCTAGCTAAGGAAAAAAAAACAAAATTTTCTGTGGGAAACAAGCAAATTCTTCTTTTTTTTTTGCAGTTGAAAGGAAAAAAATGCAGAATCCGAGGTTGATGCAACAACAACAGCAACAAGAAGCTCTGATGCAACAGCAAGCTTTGATGCAACAACACTCTCTTTACCATCCTGGTGTCTTGGCTCCTCCTCAGGTTTGTCTACCTTATATACACCTTCGATGTCTCTAATTTGGGTCAAAATTGGAGTTTTTATTTCAGTCTTACCATCGCATCTCTTGTGGGTCAGGTTTAGTTTGTGCTGAAGCACTTGATTGACGAAAGATTAGGGTTCTTAGATCATTCTAGGCCAGAAAGTCGTTTCCTTTATCTCTTCTGTGATGCCTTTGAGTCTTAATTAAGTTTTAGTTTTGCTGGGTTATCACTCATCACCACTGTGAAAGCTTCTGTTTTTCTGAGCTGGTTTTTTACCTTCTTGAGATGATTTTTCAACACTGGGGTTGAAAAAGGAATGATCTTTTTTTTTTTTCATCTTTGGCATTTGCAGTTAGAGCCTCTCCCAAGTGGAAACCTTCCCCCTGGTTTTGATCCCAGTACTTGCCGTAGCGTGTGAGTGATTTGTTTTTGAGCTTCACTTGTTTGAAGGGTGCAGTGTTGTGAGTATATGTTTTTAACTAACTCATATATTAACTTTAACATCTGCAGGTATGTTGGAAACATCCACACACAGGTCACAGAGCCTCTTCTTCAAGAGATTTTTACAAGCACCGGCCCTGTTGAAAGCAGTAAACTCATCAGAAAGGATAAGGTAGAGAGATTCGAAGTCCACCTGTTTTTTCTTTCTTTACTGTCTTAAGATTGTGATAGCGACCCCTTTTATAAACTAGTATTCTTGTTTTGGACAAGCATGACTAAAAGTAGTATGCTTCTTTCTGGTTTGACAGTCATCATATGGATTTGTTCACTACTATGACCGAAGATCCGCTGCGCTGGCTATACTGTCTCTGAACGGCAGACACCTGTAAGGAACAATCTTCATTGTTTGTTCGTTTCTTTATTCTCTGACGCTTTCACTTAGGTTTTAATACTTGAATTCACAGGTTCGGACAGCCTATCAAAGTTAACTGGGCTTATGCCACTGGTCAGAGGGAAGATACATCTAGTAAGTTTCAAAATTTTGAATTGTTTCTAGAAAAATGTGGATGCTCAATGCTTATGTATCCATGGGATGCAGGTCACTACAACATTTTTGTTGGAGATCTCAGTCCAGATGTTACTGATGCTGCATTATATCAAAGCTTTTCTGGTTTTTCCACTTGTTCGTAAGTCCTCTCATGCTTGATCAAACTCCTTTGTTATGGAGTTCTACTAGTAACTCTAGTTTAATGATTCTGATGTAAACAAATCTCTCGAGATAACAAAGTTCTTTCCTCTATTGGTTAAGCTTATCTGCTGAAACATTCTAATATCATTATTCACTTGAAGGGATGCAAGAGTTATGTGGGACCAAAAAACTGGCCGCTCAAGAGGCTTTGGGTTTGTTTCCTTCCGCAGTCAACAGGTACTGTATATTCTTTAAGTCATGAATTGTGTATCTTTTTTTTTGTTGCACTAGGATTGTTCATTGTATCTGATTTAAATGTTAAAAAATAATTTGCAGGATGCTCAAACTGCCATAAATGAGATGAATGGTAAGGAGTCTAGTAGCAGAGATCTCAGGACATTATTTTCTGTGAACTCTTGCTGTGTTGATTGTGGACTCTTAAAATTCGGATGATGATGTGCCTCAAAAGAGAAGCTCTCGAATGATTCTCTGTGTGTGTTTTGGGACTTATCAAAATCTGTAGATGTTGTTTAACCTCTGTTCCAATCGACCTTAGCTTCAAGAATTGTGGTTCTTTCTTTATTCTTAGCACTTAATTATTGCGTCTATCATTTTTTCTCAGGTAAATGGTTAAGTAGCAGACAGATTAGATGCAACTGGGCCACAAAGGGCGCTACTTCTGGTGAAGACAAGCACAGCTCTGACGGAAAAAGTGTTGTCGAACTAACAACTGTCTCTTCAGGTTGTCTTTCTATTACTGTGTAAACTCTGATTTCTTTTTCTTTCTCGTCCAAGTGGAATTGGTGACATTGATTTTCTCTTGAAACACATGTGAGCTCTGTACTGTTTTACTGGGTAATATGAAATGCTCATAGTAAACAAAGCTACATTGGTTGTTTGATTGTTTAGAGGATGGTAAAGAGACCTTAATTGAGGATGCTCCTGAGAATAACTCTCAGTTTACCACTGTCTATGTCGGAAACCTCGCTCCTGAGGTAAAGTACATGTTCACTGGGAACTTTTTTAGGCTCTGATATATTTCTGCATCAGTACGTTGTTTACAGCTATCTATCTTGCAGGTAACTCAGCTTGATCTACACCGCTACTTCCATGCTCTTGGTGCTGGAGTTATTGAAGAGGTCCGCGTCCAACGAGACAAAGGCTTTGGTTTTGTGAGATATAATACACATCCCGAGGCTGCTCTTGCTATTCAGATGGGCAACTCTCAGCCTTACCTCTTCAACAGACAGATTAAGGTACCATTACCATTAAACAAACCCTCTCTTTATACGATCTCACTGCACCCAAAGTTGGGCATTATCTGACATCTTTAGAGACGACACTTAGAATGTAGTCTGACATTTGATTCTGTTATCATTTTGATTGTAGTGCTCATGGGGCAGCAAACCAACTCCACCAGGAACAGCCTCAAACCCACTTCCTCCACCTGCCCCAGCACCAGTGCCTGGTCTATCTGCAGCTGATCTCTTAGCCTATGAGAGACAATTGGCCATAAGCAAGATGGCTATGATGCATCCACAGGGTCAACACCCACTAAGGCAGGCAGCTCATGGTATCAATGCAGCGGGAGCCAGTGCAGCCATGTATGACGGTGGCTTCCAGAATCTTGCTGCAGCACAGCAGCTCATGTACTACCAGTAATAAACAGTTGTAGCGCCGATGTTACTTTTCTCAAAGTTTCCTTCCCTTTGCTTTTTGTTTGTTTATTATAGAACTTGTTTGTGTGTGTGTGTCTCTCACTTAAGTTCTCTATATAAAGTTTTATCTGCAGGTGCATGCTTAGCTATGGATTGTAAGACAAACAAAATTACATCCAATAAAAAGGATTCTATCTCCATTTCATGTGATTTGACATGAACACAACAAACAGACACAAAGACAATGCGGATGAATCAGTCTGTCTCTAACCGAGCAATGTAGGTGTCATAGTACTTCCCGGCTTTCTCCAGATCTCCTAGCTCAGTGTAACAATCTGCTATAGCTCCATATGCTTCAGTGCTTCCAGAATCTTCTCCTTCCCTCTTTGAGATGGCTAGAACCATGTTGTGATACTGTATGGCTTCTCTATACTTTCCTTGACGTTGCAGTGAAGCGCCTAAGCCTCTGGCAGCCTTCTTTTCTTCGATGGGATCTCTGAGATTTTGGGCAAGTTCCAAAGCTGTCTTGAACTCTGCAAAAGCTTTCTCTGGTTCTTGATTCCTGAGAAAGGTCTTTCCTGTTTTCAACTTGGTAATCAATTCATGTGTCTTTGGTTCCACAATGATCTCACTCTCTGGGATTCTAGCTCCTACAGGTGCATAACTTAAGCCTGGTGCATAAGACTCGATCTTCGCTTGTCTCCTAAGAGCTGCATTAATCTGCCGTAGTTGTTCATTCAACCTCTGTAACTCCCCTTTCCTCTGCCGAGCAAGCAACCCTGGTTATTGCAACACAGAAAGAGTTATCATCAAAACCCCATCTGAGTACAGTTCGTAGAAGTAAATACTGAAGAAAGATCACATTACTACCTCCAACAGTGGCTCCAACAAGAGCTACAAGCGACAAAATCGGCATACTGAACATTGAGTTCTCTGGCTCACAAACCTCAGTAGCCAAAGCTTCAAGTGGTGTACCCATCAGAAGGGAGTTTGTCAACAACACTGCCATCACCGGTAACTTGAGCCTCCCAATTCCCTGCCACATCTATGTCTAAACACTTACAATCACAATGGAAAACTTGACAACAGAAAAAAAAAACTAAGTCAAGCAATATATTGGTATTGAAAGAACACAAAACTCAAGCTTATTTAGATGTTTACATATCCTGGGACTCACCAACATACCTCAAAAACTGATATCTTGTCAAAAGTTTCCACGCTGTCAAATGGTGTTTGTAAAACTCCCTTGCTTTCACGCTGCTTGGGCTTGGTAGACAGATGTTTAATCTTGGAGATAGGATGATGAGCCCCAGGTGTCGTGACTAATGAGTAGCCAATAGATTTAGCTAACTTTCCCGTCTCTGAAATAAAAAATCAATGGCGAAGTAAGTGACTATGGAACCGAACACGAAGCAGCTATTGTAATTGAAAATGTCAAACGAGCCAACAAGAAAGCATGAAAGACGCGAGCTTGAACACTTAAAATCACGCTGGAGTAGAAACATGCTTACTGTACACCTATTATGAATAAAGAGTTCGCCCAAACTAAACTATCTTCCCCGTTCCTTGTCCTAAACCATCTACAGGCCTACTTCCCTGAACAAAATGCTAAAAGTACGTTCAATCTCCGAGATTCTGATGCTGAAAAATCGTATGATCACTCACAAAGCAAACAGAGACTGTGAATTATAAAATCTGATCCAGACAATGAGCTAACCTGGAATTCGACATTTGTCTCGCGGCGGAGAAGTATCGAAAAAGGAGGAATAGCACCGGATAATCGCCGCCATGGCTGAAGCTCTCTCTCTCTCTCTCTCTCAGGATAAGACAAACGCCTTGGAGAGCTTAAAACTCACTTTGGCTCGGCTGTTTTGTAATAACGTTTCAGAATGATTTATTTATCCAAAACAAAAATCAATCGCTAATTAATTACCATTATACCCTTTAATGACCTTTAAAGTTAAAACGCGGCGTTTCAAGCAACTTTTTGCTTTCCGGCGAAGTCTTTCACTAGGCGGAGGCCTTTTTAAGGTTTTAACGACCAAACGTAAAACCCTAGGGATCAAGCTTCACCGCGATTCTACTACGTTGGGGGAAGAAATGGAGATGGATATGGACACTTCTCCTAGCTACTTCGACCCCGAGGTCCTCACTGTTAGGGATCAATTCCGTCGTTATGGGTAATCATTCTTCGATTTAGTTAACCATTCTCGATTCTCTGAGGCTTCGGTTGTCTTGTTGTGGTGTTGATTGTAGCAAAAGTTGAATGCAATTGTTTTCGAAAGGTTGGGACTTTGGTTGAGGTTTCGGCTTTTTTGATGAACTGAAACTTGTTAGACTTATGGGTTTTCATGAAAACTGCGTATGGATTTTTGTGCACTAATAAAGATGAACATAAGTAGCTAGAAGTCATCCTCAAAGACTCTTTTTTTTTTCTGTTCTTTGTTTCATGGTAACTATGCATTGATGCGTATTGTTTTAACCACATCTTTGCGTGTTTAAGGTATATTACTTTGACTCCCGTGTATGTGAAATCACAACTTTACATTGCAGGAAGAGACATTCGACATCGCCACATAAGGAATTCTCGAGTCCTAATGTCAGTGAGAACAGATTACTCTATGATGGGCATTCCATCCATAGTCCAACAAATACAGCTTTGCTTCTTGAAAACATTAAGGAAGAGGTTGACAACTTTCACACCCATCTTTACGAAGGAACACCTGCGAATCCGCTCTCTGCTTCCAAGAGGGAAAGTGCTGGAATTCTGGATGCTGATGATGAGGCTTTGTTTCGCCGAGTCGAAAGTCAGTCACTGAAGGCTTGCAAGATTGAGAATGATGAGTTGGCCGAGAGTGGAGATACAACCTTTGCTCTCTTTGCTTCCCTATTTGATTCTGCTCTTCAAGGTTTGTATGATATATTTCTCTTAATTTTAAGTATGTGTATGTACATGAACATGCAGATATTTTTGAGTGTGTTTGTGCATGCGTGGTGTTTTTCACTTTCTTTTTCAAAATATCTCGCTAATCAATGTTCCTGTTTATAGGTTATATTGTTTTTGCAATTTAACGTTGGGCTTATATAATTCCCTTTACTTAGTTGCTAGAGTCTCTTTTGTGTCTGGTTATCTCTTATTGTAATAATGACGTCTTGGTTCTGCAGGACTCATGCCCATTCCAGATCTAATATTAAGACTTGAGGAGTCATGCAGGGATGTTTCACAATCAATTAGGTCCGTCTTTTGGCTCTGAATGGTGGACCGTCAAGCTTCATCAACTTCAACTTTTTCTTTCTTGTTCATTGTCTTTTCTGTTATTTATAGGTATGGATCAGATATAAGACATCGGGCTGTAGAGGATAAACTTATGAGACAGAAGGCTCAGCTTTTGCTTGGTGAGGCTGCCTCCTGGTCACTTCTATGGAACCTATATGGAAAAGGTTAGGAACTCAGCTCCATCTATCTATTTTCTTGGGGAGGTTTGGAGTAGGGTAGGCATTTTGTTCACTTTGAGTACTGATATCTGTTAAAGCTGTGTATGTCATGTGATATTTTCATGTTTACCTTGAGAGGGTATTATTTATGATACGTCTTTGTTCTTGCAGCTACTGAAGAAGTACCAGAGGAATTGATTGTGGTAATGCATTTTTTCTTAATACTTTTCCAAATGATTCATTCCTATTTAGTACACTTACGAATGGAGTTATATGACTTTGTTTAATGTCTGCAGTCACCATCAACATCTCATTTGGAAGCTTGTCAGTTTGTTGTAAACGACCATACAGCTCAGCTATGCCTTCGGATAGTTCTGTGGCTGGAAGATCTAGCTTCCAAATCACTTGATTTGGAAAGGAAGGTGTCTATTTCAATATATTATTTTACCAGTCTCATTTTGGCATGATGCTTGATTGTTTGATGTGGTCATTTATTCCTAGGTAGAACTCATTCATAGGATCATTAGTAAACTCACTAATTGCATTGTGGTTACTCTAACTTTCATCACGATTACAAGGAACATAAATGGAACAAAACGGTTGCTGTTGCTTTTTCTTTTCTAGTAGTATTTTCTCTCTACCTAGAGAAATGCTTGATCTGGTTGTATATGTATGGAATCTGAGGAACTTAGAGAGTACCTGGACATTATTATTGCTTCTGAAATCAGACTCTGGTGTTTGTGTTTCCTACTTGCCATATATTTAGGGTGTTGGTATTGTTTCCTAGGCTTTGTTCATTTAAATAAATAATTGCGGGATGAACCCTCAAATTGACAGAGGTAATTAACAGCCGATTAGAATTTAGTCACAAGGAAATGTATATATTTTCAGGTGCGGGGATCTCATGTGGGTACTTATCTTCCTAACGCTGGAGTGTGGCATCACACACAAAGGTACCTCAAGAAAACTGGCTCTGCTGCTGACACTGTACGCCATTTGGACTTTGATGCTCCAACTCGTGAACATGCTCGTCTTCTTCCTGATGACAATGTAAGTCTGTTCAGCTAAGGTTGACGTTAGGTTCGTTTAATGTTTCGTAGTGCTGGTGGGCATGGTTTACCTTTGATTTTTGTTCGTTTAATATGCATTACATGGTATACATTAAACAATGTTGGTGGAACTTCCCATACAGCAATGGGCTGTGGAGAAAGAGGGATGAAAGAAATTTTGTCAGAGTTGCCACCCATTTTTGTTTTTCTTAATTAGTTGTCCTCTCACTCAGTTTTATGTAATATTGCTTGTTCTAGGGCGTATAATATAGCAATTGTGAATGCTCCTTTTGTATGGTCTAAGCCTTCCTGTGGATGTCTGTGTCTGTGCTGTCAAGCTCTTGTTATCGTTGTTGAATAAACTAATTATTGACAACCTTTCTTTGGCAGAAACAAGATGAATCTCTTCTTGAGGATGTTTGGATTTTGTTAAGGGCTGGGAGAATAGAGGAGGCTTGTGATCTCTGCAGGTCCGCTGGGCAGGTAGTATTACAGCGTTTATGAATTCTTTTAGTTGCAAAGTTGTGTAGCTATAATATCGATTTTAATTTATACTTGGCAGCCATGGAGAGCTGCAACTTTATGCCCTTTTTCTGGAATGGATATGTTTCCTTCTGTTGAGGCACTAGTAAAGAATGGGAAAAATAGGACTCTCCAAGCTATCGAGCTGGAAAGTGGCTTTGGCAATCAGCTGCGTCTGTGGAAATGGGCTTCTTACTGCGCATCAGAGGTAATACGAATTCTTGTTACTTTCTAAATTAATTAAACTCTTTTTTTTTTCAGCTAAGAGAAACTAAAAACTGCATTTTTATAAATCTTTGCTGAAGAAAATCGCGGAGCAGGATGGCGGCAAACATGAAGTTGCTGTTTTTGCAAACCGATGTAGCAACCTGAACCGCATCTTACCAGTTTGTACTGATTGGGAGGTAAAACATGCATACTTGTATAATCTGATTTTATATAGCATATTACAACATTGCTTCCTTGGTTGCCATTGTTTTTTTTTTTTAATCTACAATTTGAACAGTGTTTTCTAGGTTGTCATGGAAAATTTCTGAGCTTTCTATTTTAAGGTGCTTATTTGAAACATCAGTTCTCTTCTTATGTTATTTAGGCCCCACCCTGTATGTGTGTCCCTGTTGAATTAAATTATGACTGATGAGATATTGGTCCCTATCGTAAAGATGGATATGTGTGATACGAATGTTTCTAGACATCCTAAACCGTTGATACTTTATTCCGAAAGAAGAAAGGGAATACTCAGGAACAAGTCGAAGTGTGATTTGGAAAACTATCAAGGCATTTCTACGATAGTTATACATGAAATAGAAAAGCCTAGATAGATTTACAGACTTTCTCTCGGGAATATAGTATCAATGGTTTAGGATTTCTAGAGACATTCGTATCGATAAATATTACCAACACTTGCTCTCATCTCTACCCTTCTTATGCAAAATCTTTGAAAACTGGAAACTGCTATAATTTCTGACATATTTCGTAGCTTATTCTATGTTCTGCGGGCATTAGCATTATCTTAGCATCAATGGTGATTTTTCTGCAGTCAGCTTGCTGGGCGATGGCAAAATCATGGCTTGATGTTCAAGTCGATCTAGAACTCGCCCAATCAAAGCCAGGCTTGGCAGAAAGGTTTAGAAGCCGTCTTGATGAAAGCCCTGAAACTATGCAAAATGGTTCTCAGGCTTCATTTGGGCCAGAAGATTGGCCGCTCCATGTTATAAGCCAACAACCCCGTGATCTTTCTTCTCTTCTTCAGAAACTCCATTCAGGGTATGCATGCAAATATTGAGAAATTTTCTTTCTTTCCCGTAAAAAGCTACATCTCAACGTATTGTTTTTTTTCGTGGCCTAGTGAAATGGTACACGAAGCTGTTGTCAGGGGATGCAAAGAGCAGCACCGGCAAATACAGGTGTCTTAGATGCCAAACATATTTCTGTCAAGCTATAGGAACCATTTATTATGTGTGTAATCATCCCTCAGATTTTCTTTTGCAGATGAACCTTATGAAGGGGGATATCTCACATCTTCTTGATATAATATGGTCATGGATCGCGCCCTTAGAAGATGATCAAAGCAACTTCAGGTAATCAATATTTTTACTCTATATTGTTTCACTTGTATTAAATAAATTTTGGGATATAGTTTTCGGTAGCATTATTTTCAGTTGAATTAGCAAAAACTCCAAACTCATGGAAGTGATAGGGGTCTCTTATTAACAATACATTCTGCATATTTGATGTTGTTCCTTGGTTATTGCAAAGAAGAAAGATAGCTATATTTTTTATTGACTCAATATGATATGCATCTTGCAGGCCCCATGGCGATCCTCATATGATAAAGTTCGGTGCTCACGTGGTACTTGTTCTTAGGTATATGCTTGCTGATGAAATCAAGGACAGGGAGAAGCTCAGTAATGTTGGCGATCTTATTCTTCATATGTGAGTCACTTCGAGTTGTTTCCACTGCAGCAACAGAGTGCCTTTTTGGAATTTAAATACCTACCAACACATTTACATTCATATTACGTTCAGTTCGCTTTCTAGTAATTTGTGAAATGCTGCCAGGTACTCGATGTTCTTATTTTCAAAACAACATGAAGAACTAGTAGGAATATATGCATCTCAGCTTGCTGGTCACCGCTGCATTGAACTTTTTGTACACATGATGGAGCTAAGGATGCATAGCAGGTAATTTCGAATTATCAGCTGTTGGATGATAAATATTGGAAGAGAGTCGTTCATATTGCATTGTGTGATCCTCTCAACTAAACATTTATATTTGTGGACAAGCACTCGTTGCTTATACGTATATGGCATAATGTAAATTCTTGATTTTTACCGTCTACCCTGAAAACTAGCGTCCATGTGAAGTACAAGATCTTCCTCTCCGCTATGGAATACTTGCCATTCTCTCATGTGGATGACTCGCAAGGAAATTTTGAGGAAATAGTTGACAGGTATTCAAATGGTCTAGATTTTTTCCTGGTTTATTATATGGTAATAGTGAGATACATTTTACTCTAGTAACTCAGAAAATGCAATTTTGATGGAACGTTCACAGGGTTTTGTCAAGATCCCGGGAAATCAAACTTGCAAAATATGACCCCTCAGTTGATGTCGCAGAGCAGCATCGTCAACAGAGTCTTCAAAAAGCCATAGCCATTCAGTGGCTCTGTTTTACACCTCCATCTACTATAAAGGATGTCAAGGATGTCACTTCCAAATTACTCCTGCGATCGTTGATGCACAGGTACGCTCAATACACACTAGGCTAATTCGCAGCTCAGTTGTCCATTTTCTTAATTGCTTTATGGATATGGAGAAATAATTGACCAGAATTTCTTTTTTATATGTAAAGTGTCTCTCCAATTCCATTTACTTCACTTTTGCCTCTGTTTCATGGTATATTCTTCTTCCCCTCCCTGCAGCAACATACTTTTCCGAGAGTTTGCTTTAATTGCCATGTGGAGGGTGCCTGCAACTCCTGTGGGTGCACACACACTTCTTAGTTTCCTTGCTGAACCTCTGAAGCAACTCTCAGAAAATCCAGATACCCTCGTGGATTATGTTTCCGAGAATTTGCAAGAGTTCCAAGACTGGGTAGGCTTCACTGCACTTTTTATTTTGGTCATTCCGTAGATATAAAAGTTAAGTGTCTAACTACGTATCTCTTTGTTTTTAAATAGAATGAATATTATTCCTGTGACGCAAAATATCGCAACTGGCTCAAATTTCAAGTAGAGAATGCTGACGTCACTGATCTGTCAGAAGAGGAAAATCAGAAAGCTATAGTAGCAGCCAAAGAGACTTTGGATTCTTCTTTGTTACTGCTCCTCAGTAAGTGGCGTTATACTTGTATTCTATAGTTGATTTGTATGCAAGAAGAACAATTTTTACATTTGTTGAATATCCTGTTAAATGTGATAGTTTTGAACCTCATTATATAGGAGAAAACAATCCCTGGTTGACATTTCTCGAAGACAATGTATTCGAATCAGAAGAATATATGTTCCTTGAGTTGCATGCAACTGCAATGCTCTGTTTGCCTTCTGGTGAATGTTTGCCCCCAGATGCCACTATTTGTGCGGCATTGATGAGTGCGCTTTACGCCTCTGTCACTGAGGAAGTTGTTTTAGACCGTCAGCTAATGGTACTCCCTTCATCCAATCTTATTGTTGTATCTATTCTTTTACCCGTTAATTTTGCCTCACCCAGGCCTATTATAGTGTCCATACTCCCTGGACGTAAGCTTTTGTCTAAAATGGTTATGCAGCAAAATTGGGTGTTTTCTAAAGATGTGACACAATCTCGAAAGTAGTCTGGTGCGTGCTACTTACATTGTTTTTTGCTGCAGGTAAATGTATTCATTTCATCAAGGGACAGCTACTGCATCGAGGTTGTGCTCCGGTGTTTAGCAACTGAGGGTGATGGACTTGGGCCACATAATGCCAATGACGGGGGTATTTTAAGTACAGTTGCGGCAGCTGGATTTAAAGGTTGGGATGTCTTTGGAACTTATTTCTCCTTCACTGTGGTTTACCTCATTTCTCCATATAAATTTGGAGATATTTCATTCCAGATGAAATCACCAAACATTAGTAAGCTAAAATTAAATTTGCCTGCAGGTGAGCTTACCCGGTTCCAGGCAGGTGTTACAATGGATATTTCCCGCCTCGACGCTTGGTATTCAAGCAAAGAGGGTTCGCTTGAAACACCTGCAACTTATATTGTCCGCGGTCTCTGTAGGAGATGCTGTCTTCCAGAGCTCGTTCTTCGATCTATGCAGGTAAAGCTCTTATTTTGCAACTAGCCTCTTCCATATGTATCAGCAGACTTGCAAAAAAAATAATCTTCTTTGAAGGGGTATGAAAGTTTTTGGTCTCTGACATTAGTGACAAAGTAGGCTGAACATAAACCTACTTGTATATTCCTGGTTTGATGACTTCGCTCTCTCTAAACGACTTGCTTGCAGGTGTCTGTTTTTCTAATGGAGTCGGGAAATCCTCCTGAAGATCACGATGAACTGATTGAGCTCGTGGCTTCTGATGAAACTGGTTTTCTCTCTTTATTCAGTCAGCTACAGTTACAGGTTAGTAATAGTCAATGCTTTAGTCCCTGAAGAACAAAATCAAAGGCTCGCCATCTTTTAATCTTCCTTCTGCACATTAGTTGTTTTTAATAACTGAAAACCATCTAAACGATTTGGATGCAAATACAACTGCAGGAGTTTATGTTGTTTGAGAGAGAGTATCGTCTGTCCCAGTTGGAGCTCCAGGAGGAACTTTCATCATCTTGATATTGGCTTCCCTAATAATTCAGAAACAGCTTCTTCCTCTCCGGGTGCTCGGAGACAGCTTATTTTGGTCGTGTAAATTACGCTGCAGCTCATTTTCTTTTCAGAACAGGGATTTCACTTGTCAGAATGTATACAGTGTGTTGAAAGCTGAGAGATCAAGTTCACTTTATTACCATTTATCAAAGAGTTTATCATCTCTCAGAAAAACCCTTCTCCCATAAACTTTTCATATAAGCAGCAAAATAAGCAAAAAAAAAAACATCACAAACTCCACACGAAATAATCAACTGTCCGATAAAGTTTCTGAGACCAAGTTTGTTGGTGTGCTAGGATCAGAGCATAGAGTGAAATCTCTCATCCTCTGTCTTAACATGGTTTCTGGTTATGTCATCAATGGTGGGACAACCAGTAAGGGACATAGTTAATTCAAACTCGTTCTTTAACATCTCAATCACTTTTTTCACTCCATCTTCACCCTTAGCTGCAAGCCCATAGACTACAGGCCTCCCTATCTGCATAATCCCAAAAAAGAATAGTGTCACCTACATCATCATAGTGCAACCTGAAAAGTGTACGCCCAAATGCCAAACCCCAAACACTCAAAACCTTACAAGAACAGCTTGTGCTCCTAGTGCCAGGGCTTTGAAAACATCTGCTCCTCGTCTCACGCCTCCATCAAACAAAACTGGAATCCTCCCTTTAACAACGTGAACAATCTGCAGTTTCAGAAGAAGACCAGTTTGTTCATTACGAAGAATAATAAGTTTGTTCAAAAGCAAGCTTTGATGGGTTTACCTCTTCTAAAACAGTTATTGTAGCTGGTGAATTTAGTCAAGCTGGCGAGCCCCATGGTTGGATACAACTATCCCATCTACACCTGCTTCCACAGCCTTAACAGCTGAAAATATCATCCAAAAAGGTCTTTAGCACTGTGTGGCACATGCTATATAATGGAGCATCAGAGATGAGCCTTACCGTCTTCACGTGTGAGTATCCCTTTAACAAGTATTGGTAATTTTGTAATAGATCTTAACCATTCAATGTCCTAAGATAAATTCCCACATTGTCATTACTTTTGTATTTAGTATTCAAGGACAAGAACACAATCACTTCACAAGATTATACCTTCCAACTAAACGAAGCATCAAGTGCACGAGTGGCGACGGCTTCCATCCCTGAGCCTTCACTCTGAGAAAAAAAGTTATCACGTCAAAAACAGGTAAGGTTTCATTCTACATGAACCTTTATTAAAAGCTCTACTCACAGGTCGGAGTTCAGTTGAAAATAAACCGTCAAAGTTCTTCAGCTTTGGTGATATCAATCTACAAAAACAAGAAAAGTGGAAAAATCATTTAACAAACAAGCAAAAGCTCCCAAAATTTTATGAGTAGTGGAAAGTGTTAACTTGTTCTTCATATCTGCTTCCCTTCTACCAAGTTTAGGAACATCAACAGTCAAAACTATGGCCTTGAATCCAGCTTTCTCAGCTCTTTTCACCATCTGAGCTGTTACTTCGCGTTGCTTGTACACCTAGAAAAGATATCAGAGCCAACTAAGAACCAAGACCAAGGGAAGCAGCTAAGAATCCAGATTGTGTACTTACATATATTTGAAGAAACCTAACAGCGTCACAACTGGAAGCAACCTCCTCAGTAGTGCATGAAGCCATGAATGATACTATCTGAAAGTCACAACAACAAAAATTCTATTGATCATCACCTTTAAACTCAAACAGAATGCAGAACATGTAGTCCAATAAACAACTTAGTACCATGATAGTATTACATGCAGCTGCAGCTTTAGCAGTCGCGGTTTCTCCTAACATAAAAGAAAAATCAAAATCAACTTTCCAAATCTAAAAATCTCACAGAATATAGATTAATCACACCTTCTGGATGAGCCAACATATGCATTGCTGTTGGAGCAATCATGATTGGAGCTGAGATAGGGTAACCCAAGATTCTGGTAGACATATCTATTTTTCTGACATCAACAAGAACTCTAGGCCTAAACCTGAACATCAAAGCACACTGAGAGTCACTAGGTGTTATAGTGTCACCCACTAAACAAAAAAAAGAATAACTGTTATTACATGATTCTACTGAAAGCTTCCACATTTTCCTTGAGAGTGTGCTCATCCTCTGCTCCTCCACTATAGAAGTCATAGTACATCTTAGGGAGAGCCTGTTTCGCCAGCTCTTGAAACTCATTCACGTTAACGATCTGATCCATATCTATCTAGACAATATCATATCAAAGAAAAGAACTTGAGAGTCAAATATTCCATTACCAAACTTGATTCATCTACTTTAAATGAAATGACTAAAAGCTTGTAAATAGATATGATCTAAAAGCTAACAGTAGAAAGTACTCTAACATGTTTGAAGGATCCAGCAAACGAAACACAGATAAAGAAACAGACTTTGGGAACCCAACCAAGGTCAACGCTATTTTCTTCAAAGTCTTTAGTGAAAGTGGAACTGAAGAACACTGGCGGGGAATAATCGAACGTGGAACACGAAGCGAACCCTCTAAGCCATCTAGAGTGTTTTACATTGACGTGACATGCTAGAGTCAGCATCGCCAAAGACGGTTCACGGAGAGCGAAGTAGTTTTTAACTCTGTGCACAGACACTCGAAACGCTAAGAGTTTCAGATACCGAAGAGTCTATTTGGCAAAGTTGCAACCTTTGTGTATAAAAAGGGTCAAAGTTACCATCTTTGAGAGTGAAGCGATGAGTCACGGCGAAGGTTGCAGTTCCGGTGGCCGTGGGGGTCCTAGGGGCCGCTCTCAGGCGACTTGGCAAATAGTAAACCGTCAACAAAGCGAAAGTCCGGTAAGTAGTAAACGTAATTGTCGTCTCGTATTCTAACTGAGAATGTTTTTTTGTTGTGTTATTCTTTTTTCGTTTTCAAAGTTGGAAACTTTGCTTGTTGATTGCTACCAGTGTTATGGTTCTTAAGCACAATGTAATCTACAGGTTACGGTTGATATGTCTTTGGATGAATCTTCTGGTAATAAGGGTAGGGGGTTTCGAGGTGGAGGAAGATTTTCACAATCATTGTCTCCTAGAAATACTAGTCCAAGGGGGTTTCGAGGGGGAGGAAGATTTAGACAATCATGGTCTCCTAGAAACAACAGTCCAGTGCAAGTGTACGTTAAGAAGTCATCACAGGTTTCCAATGATGGATTAGTGGAAAAGTCAGCTCAGCCAGGAGTAAAGTCCCAAGAGGATGGCTTAGGTTCTGCTAAGCAACCTGATGAAGATGCATCTTTCAAGTGTTCTGGAGATAACAAGGATGTTTCGCAGCCATCTGCCTCGTCAAATCTTAGTGGAGGTTCCTCTACCTCTATAGAATGTGAGGGTATGAATGTCGGTAGAATGTCTTGTGATCTAGTTAATAGGATGGAAGATGTTTCGTTCTCTGGCCAGGTGTCTGTGTCTTCTACAAGTGATAAGAAGGTTGAATTTTCTAGTGGTGAGGATCATGATGGTGTTCGTAAGTCTGGTGCTGTAGGGAATACTACGAATGAAAGCAATACTAGAACTTTTGATCTCTGCCGCGATAAGAAGGTGATGGGACTAAAACCCTCCTTAAAGGATATAAACAGAGAAAAGAGGAAAGCTACTAAGGGATACACTGGATTAGTTATTAGACCTGGAATGGTCCTTCTCAAGAACTACTTGTCAATAAACGATCAAGTAAGTATCCTCTCTCTCTCTCTCTATACCTTTTCCCTTCTTTCCGTATATTCCTTATCTTATATGCATTATCTGTGCTTTTTCTGCTTGACAAATTGCTTGTAGGTGATGATTGTGAAGAAATGCCGAGAGCTCGGTTTGGGTGAAGGAGGATTCTATCAACCAGGTTATGGAGATGGTGCATTATTGCATTTGAAGATGATGTGCCTGGGGAGAAACTGGGACCCTCAAACATCTCGATATGGAGATACTCGACCACATGATGGTTCTATTCCACCAAAAATTCCTTTTGAGTTCAATCAGTTTGTTCAGAAAGCAATCAAAGATTCACAGTCCCTTGTTGCTACAAGCTCAAAGAAGACGAAAGGAGAAGATGAGATACCATGTATGTCACCAGACATCTGTATTACTAACTTCTACACATCCACGGGAAGACTTGGTCTCCATCAGGTCTGTATTTCAAATAGCTTCTTGATTTCATAAAGCTCGAAGGCTGTTTGCATCATTAATTTTCCGTGACATTTCAGGACAAAGATGAGAGTGCAAAGTCCATTCAGAAGGGATTACCCGTTGTATCATTTTCTATTGGAGATTCAGCCGAGTTCGTGTATTGTGATCAGAGGGATGATGAGAAGGCAGAGACGGTAGTCTTGCAATCTGGAGATGTTCTACTATTTGGTGGCAAGTCGAGAAATGTCTTTCATGGCGTCAGATCAATTCTCAAAGAGACTGCTCCTATGGTTCTTGTTCAGGAAACAAACCTCCGACCAGGTCGTCTAAATTTGACTTTTAGGCAGTACTAAACCCAAAGTTATAGAAGTCTTGTATGCATCTTGAAGCTGTTTTGGAGTGTCTGAACATGTTCAAGTTGTAGGCTCATAAGCTGCAGATTTCTAGGCACTTAGGTTTCTATTTTCGGTTATATCACAGTGTGTTGGCAATATAACTACTATCTATTATCTATTACCCCTTCCACAAATCTCGAGAAATCAAGTTCTTTTTTTCTCAGTTCTTTGATCTCGTCTGTGTACCCATTTTAGCTTGTCAACTTTGGTTAGAATTGCAGTTAGATTGTGATGTTTTATTTGGCCCATCTCTGCAACGATTAGAATGTTCATTAGATTCACATGTCTGATTTCTTTTTCTATTATATACAAATAGTGCACACAATGTTTACAGCTTATGTTCTAGTTCAATGTGTAAAGTTATTTCGTTGTTGCATGGCAGCTTAGTTCACGAGCTTGTTGATACTCCGATAGCTGATGAAGCTGAATCAACATAAAGTAACAAGCAAGAGTATATTTTCTTCTTCAATCGTTCTATGTTCTCTAACAAAGAATCATCACCAGAGTGATGATCACTTTTCACTTTGTCAAGCCATTCGTTTGCTTGCTTAAGCTGGGATAAAGTCTCGGCAATATGATTATCCGGTTCCTCTTCTCGTGCTCCTTTGGTTTTACCTTTCTTCACCTGGACACTAGTATGAAATCCAGTATCTATTGCTTCTTCCAAGAATTTCATGAACCAGCTTCTTGTTTCTTCTGTCATAGTGTCTCTCAGCGCTTTTATCTCTTCTGTACTATTTCCTTTAACCCACTCTAGCTTTTCGGCTTCTGTTAGAGTTTTTGAAGACTTTGTTGTGGCTCTGCTTGAAGTTAGACTCGCTCTTTTGTTCAACTTGTCAGGCTCAGTACATATTGGATGAATATTCAAAAGCTGGGATGATTTATCTTTCGATGGTGCAGCTGTGACCTGTGCTTGATCAAGCATACTCTGTAGATTGAAGAAGCTTCTGACAGAGGTATGTGGATTCTTTGGTGAAGCACTTGAGCTGAGGTCAGCAAACATACTGCAAAAATCATTGTTTCTTTTATTAGGAACTTTTACAAGACTACTTGTCTTAGATCCTATTCATTTTCTCTCCTCACTCAACCTCTCCATGATATATATGAGCATGTTTGGTTTCAATAATGGTACTTGCCTGATACACTTGAGAAGATGTGAAGCAGCCAATGCCTCTCGTTGTATTTCTGCGGCAAGCAGAACAGCAATATGTCTCCTTCTTAGCATTCCCTTTGGGGATCAAAGAGATCATAGTTATGAGCATAGTGGAATGATTATAAAGAATAAAAGGAGAGATACAGAGATCATGTAGAGCGTACTTTACCCATTTTTGTTAGATTAGCAGGCAGAGATCTCCATGATGCATCATCAGAAAAATTACTCTTCCTGTTTACGCAATTCACAGTTGAGCTCAATGAGAGTTTCTTTGGCTCTGCCTTCGTTGGAGCTGTTGCAGGCCGAGATTGTAGAGGACCAGCTTGACGTACCTACGCAGCACATGCATGTTAATCACAGGTCAACCATTATTTTAGGAAATTTTACTTATCATCAAGACCTGTGTGACTCATATTAAAAGAACACACACCTGATCTTTGTGCTCTCTTTGCTTTCCCTTAGCCAAACCGCCAACTCTTTTAGTCGCCTTCACTGTTCCAGTTTCGCTCTCATTGTTGCTACTGCCACTACTCGAGTCTGATCCACTTGCCCTTGTGTTTGAAACACCTTGCATATATCTTGATGCCACACCTGTTTTCTCTTCCTTTATTACAAAATCTTGACGTCTTCTTAGATTCTCTACTGCGTTTGATCTTGCACCATCCTTCTGCTGAAGTACAATTATTAGAGAAAAGATCCTTGCAAAAAAATTAAAACAGCTCAAGAATCTGATGATATGTTTTGTTACATCACCTTCTTCTGTTTGCAATTATCTTCTTGCAGAGGTGTTGTCTCAGTAGGAACCAACATTTGCATCAAATCTTTGGGATTTCCTACAAAAGGATGGCGTCCAGAGATGGGTCTAACTCCCACCATTACAGGAACAGGTGTCCCAGCTTCAAGCTTATCGACGTAGAAGAACTGTCCCAGTCCCAGTTTGTTGTTCAAGATAAGTTCGTTGTCTTCGTTCCTCAATGAAACGTATGTGGAATGAGAAGAATCGGAGACTTTGATGAAAAAGCCTTGGTTTGGCCAAAGCTCTGAGCCAGCTAAAGCAGGGACAATGCTAATCACCTGCAAAAGAACAGAGCGATATTCTCCTCGAACCTTGATGTTGGTGTTCATTGTCTGGAGAAGCTTGATCAACACTCTAGGCGTAAGAGATGCCATTTCTTGGAAAAATATTGAACAGTGTGTGAGAATTGAATGTTACAAACAGAGAATAAAGAAAAAGGTTTCTGTTTCTGCTTCTTTTTTTTTTGGTTGTTCCTTGACAATGGAGATCTTTCTCTAACTTTGCATGGCAGGTAAGTAACATCATCATCTTTCACTTGGCTTTGAAGTCATGTTATCATGTTAGGGTCATGAGGACTTCTTGTACCAATCATTCTCTACTTTTAAGGTGAATGACTAATGTACCCTTTATGGAGTAGTGATGGATGATGAGGTTAGGGAAGGGGCTTTTTGGGATTTCTGATAGGATTTACTTCAACTTTGATCTCACGTCACTTTCCGAGGAAGGTGGGGAAGGTGAGTATATACCTTCTTTGCCCCCACTTTTACGTGTTGATCACAAGATCAAAGATTATTCACAAGTAAATGAAACGTAAAAGTTTTTCTATTTCGGAAACGATAGCATGTTAGATGATAACGATATGTAATTGCTACCATACTCCAAACAGCGTACTACCGTACATGATTCGCACATTGTCTAAGCAGGATCATAATGGCAAATTAACATTGCCATCCTTTTTTGTTTGTACTACCAAAATCTCATCACATCAATACCAAACCGATAAGGACATGTTTCAGGTTTGATACAATATACAAATGCAGGCTCAATATCACTATCAAAGTATACAGGGGATCACAATGAATACACGAGAAACTATTCTCATTGATACATTGACCTGGAAACAAAGAAGCAAACTATTCTCATTGATATCTCAGATCATTTCACTCTTCTACACAATGTCGTGCCATTGCCTGCGCTGTGAATCCTTTCATCTTTCATTCGCTTGGATCCTGAATATCTTTTATGAACCTTTGGTTTCGAATCATTTCCCTTTGCTTCGAAAATTAGAGAGTGAAAAGAATGACCTTGGTGCTGCAGTAAACATAATGTCTAAGAGTGAGTAAAAAGCATATAGCTAACAATCTAAGAGTGTGAGTTCCAGCTTAGCTATATGTTTAGATTCTATGGAGAGAAAGAATGATTAGGAATTTAAGAGAATAGAGCACTAAGATTGATTACCTTTTACAGAAGTTCCTGACATCTGATCCTCCTTCAGTTTAAAGCTCAATGGCGCGCTTGTGGTTCGGGCTGAAACTAGGTACATATATGTTAGATCAACATGACTCATATCAAGATGAACAAAAATGAGCTAAGCTAGCATTGATGTATTCCTCTACAGCTGAGGTTGTTACCTTGTTCATTAAATAGCTCACTCTCGTTGAAGCTATCATCAGAGGGTTGAGTTTGTAAAAATCTAGACTTTCTCAAGTCTTCTGATGATCTATATGCAAGATCACGTCCATCTTCAGTATCATCATCCCCTTCAGATGTTGTAGCAGATATCCAGTCAGCCAAATTCTCAGCCGCACGGTTTTTCCTTCCAAAATTCAAAAGCCTTTTCAACCCTTTCGTCACATCTTGTTGGCACTGACCAGCAGCAACGTGTTTCTGAGCAGCTCCCCACTTCTTTCTCATTTGAGTTGTATCATTCTCTGTGTGGTTAAGGGAAGACGAGTTCCAGAAAGTAGGACTATCCACTGGAGATTCCACTGAAGCATCAAGTTCAGATGTCTCGTTTTGATATTGATGTTTCACTTGTGAATCCAGAAAAGAACCAATGGTTTGGTGATGCCTTGAAGCTATAGCAGTAGGTAACTCAGCATTAGAAACAGTGTCAAGCTGAGAAATATATTCACCATCTGCAACCCCGGTACTACCCCATTCTTCAAACTCTTGACTAAGTCTTGATTTCTCGTTTTCAGCATCAGTAAAAGCTTCGGCTTCTGTGTCATCAAGCACATCTTCCATCCCCTCTTTCTCCATTTCGTCGGATGCATCAGATCCTTCTGAAGCCTTTAGCTGCGCATCATCAGAGCTGATACCAACTCCAAGATTTTTAAAATTTCTCCCGCTATGCTCTTGCTCAAGATTCAAAGGTACAGAAACACCATCCTCTGCAGCTTCAGCAGTAACTTTTCTGAAATTTGTCGGCCTTCGCAGCTTCTCTTCTTCAGTTACAGCCTTCTGCCTCACTGAGCTTCTCGCCTGTGAGCGGACACCATTTTTTCCAACTCCTGAGGCTGGTTTCATGCCTTCCTTCTTGAACTCGGCGAAGTTAGGGACTGACTGTGCGAGAAGTTTGTCTTGTCCTCTCCGCCTAGCAGAACTGGGTGTAGAAACTTTCGCTGCAGAGCGTGAAGCTGATGTAGCAGTGGTTCGAGTAGTCAAGAAACTGTTTTTGTTGTGTTGTATCTTCTTATTCTGGGTGCTCCTGGAAACATCTTCCTCTTCTTCACTGTGGAATGAGCTAATTGGATGCTGTCAAGTCATGACATTGTTAAACTTATTAGGAAACCAAGGATAACATGTCACCCACGCAATAGTTTTAGCAGGTAAACTTTCAAAAGAAGAAAATGACGTATACCTGATCCTTTCTAGCACTCAGCCTAGACTTGAAGTATACAAGCTTCTCTGCACGTCGAGCATCTGAGTCACGTCTTGCAGTAGACTGAGAAAATTTGGTTTTCATCTCAGTGTTACTGCGATCAAGTATATCTTGCATCATCTTCAACTTGGCTTCCTTCTCGGTCCTTCTTAAACTCCAGTCTTCCTTCAGTTTTGCGTCTCTCTTATGCATATATTCCTCATAGAACTTACCTCTCGAATTATCTGAAAAGCTGATTTCTGGAAATTTGTGCCTTGTGGTATCTCCATAGTCATTGTTAGCAACCACCTTCAATGTTGGTGGGGTTTTGAACTTGTCTTCATCGTTTGAGCTTAAAGTTGGCATCGTTGGGGTCTTCTGATGAGAAATTTGTGCAGAAGATAGATCATCTGCTACAGGTCTTCTAAGCTGTGATGTCACAGCATGTTCACTAGGCTTTACGGGCTTGCCTCTACGGACAGAACTGGATTGGTCCCCCGGCACACGCAGCATGTGTTCAGCAAATAGCTTTTCGAGCTCGTTTGCTTTCACTTTCAATTCATCATTCAGCTCTTGACTTCCCTTATACGCTCTGGCCCTTTGAACTTGCTCTGCTTGGGACATTTGGCTCAAAGTATCACTCTCTGAAATATCTGACACACTATTAGTGGCTGCAGGTGGCTTTTTATTTACATCAGCAGAACCAGTTTCAGCCCTTCTACCTTGCGGTCTTTTCATCTGTTCAGAAACTAAAAGAGAATGGTGCAAGAATATAATTAGAAGATTGCTAAATTTCCCTTTTTTGTCGAAGTCAGGATATCAAGAAAATCTACAAGTATAGAAAAGAATATAGGTAGGCTGTCACATTGAGTATTAGTCATTATCCTATTCTTAGACAAGTGTTTAATAATAATTTTTTTTAATAAAAATATATATACTTCTTTAAGAATTAGAAAAACAAAGAAGAACCCATAGTAGTGCATGATGGTCTTATGAATCTAGTGCATGATGGTTAGATGCATAAAAAGAGATGGAATTATAAAGAAAATGCATATAAGGGAAAGACCAACACATGTTTACTTTACTGACCTCCATAGACTTGTGTCTTTCTATGGCGATCCTCCACTGGTGGTGATTGCCTAGCCGAAGGTTCTTTCTTAGGAGACTCAACGGTTCCTCCATTGCTCCGAACACTAGTGAGATTAAATTCAGTACCACTTAACTGCTGTAATGTAGACAATGAATGACTCCGAGGATCCCTAAACTGTATTTGATCCTGCTTATCTGACTCAAAATCGCCCATTTTGTTATTGGACACATCATCTATACTTGCACTCCCTGAGTAATCCAAAGTCCCTCTGGAATTTTTTTCATAGTATGGAAACTTGGAATTCTTCTCCAATAGACCATCCTGTGAATTTCCTTGATGTACCACTTGATTATCCGTGCTCAATGGCACCTTCAAGTCTACCTCCTTGTCTTTCCGTAAAACAGTAGAGCTTGAATTGGTTGAACTACATTCGTCTTCATTCCTATGAGGATTCTCAACATGACTCAATCCGTTCTGCTCTCTTTTACTGTAGCCGGCAGATTGTTTTGAAGATATATCACTTCCATCTTTGGACACTGATGATGACGAGGGACTATCACCAGTACCATCCTTCCTATCATTTCCCAAATCAATGCTCATGTCACTAGCACCACTCCATCTTCGTACCACAACTTTTTCCATGCCTGCAGAAGATGATAAATCAGAAGAGAGCCTTTTCAGCTCAGTGGATTTTACCACAGCTGTTTTCCCTCCAGAGTTTTCTTTCTGCTTGTTTTCAAATAGGTTGATCCTCTCCTGCACACTGAGCCGTCTCGTTAGTTGCCTAGTCTGACTTGCTAGTGGCTCATTTTGCACAAGAGTTTTTTCCTCTTCTTCATCTTTTTCACCATGACTACTTTCTGGCATAAGCTTTGCTTCTTGTTGAAAGTTATTGATTCCTGTTGCAGTTTTCTCTTCCATACCGGTTCGATGTTCTTTATGTTGTTGGGTTCTATTAGTTGCCAAGGTTTTGGATGGGTCTTCACTGGGATCATCAATTGACATATCAGATTCCCATGACGAACGTATAGCTTCTTCTTCCTGGTTGAACCTCCAAGAGCTCATTAGCTCTGGTCTTCTCTGGCAAAGTGCCATAAACTTGGTGCATGCTTCACTGCGATAAGTATAGCAGACCAAGCATGATCAGAGTACACATAACAGATAGTTAACTAAGTTGAAAGCCAAAATGTTTTTGGAAGTCTGTGAATTAGAAATGCATATTCTAAGAAAAGTGGGATATTCACCAGATTGACTATTGGTAACCACCAAAAAAGGAAAAAAAAAAAGATTGAATTCTTTTAGTACAGTTAGGCATCCTAGTCCTTTATAATCATGTCCATCCACCTACCAGCAGTTCTCAAGTCTCCATCAGACCAAACCTACCTAAATTAGAGCATGATGGGTTTCTGTTTATGGAAAAAAGTATGCATCAAGCCCTAAACATTTAAATACAAAACATATAGGAGACTATATAGACATATGGTTATATGGTGATCCTAGACTAAACAGGTGTTATCACGAAAATCCAAAATCAAAGGGGGGTCACTTTGGCTGCATGGTCTAGCTAGCAAGAATATGCAAACAAGTAAAAGTGTAACTCAGATTAAAGGACCGACCACCCAGAGCTTCTCAGTTTATCAGACAAGTGGAGTGATTTAAGATGTCTTGTCTTTTGTGTGTAAAAGAGGCAGACACAAAGGACAGAACGACAGGAAAGACCTAGCATATAATATAGAGGATAAAAAGTAAAGGATATCTTAATACTTACTTCAAGCGATTGGCTCCAAATCGATCAGCAAATTGACTAAGTTCAGGGACAGTGATTGGGTTGAAACCAGCAGCGGATGCACGATTACAAGCAGTTTCTAAGTCCTGCCTAACTGCTGCAAGCCGTAAATCAATAGCTCTCAGTAGCTCCTTCCTGGTAAGGCATTACACATTTCACTTTTACACATTTCAAGAGGGCGTAAGACATTCAAAACACAGTTTGAAGAACACATATAATAGGTAATTTGGCTAACTATTTATATCAAAAGTAAATAGCATGAAAGGTTGGGACTTTACTTTGTCACATCAGCTGCTGGTGTAGTTTCTGTGCCATCTGATCCAACAAAGTTTTAGCCAGATTATGCCAAAGCAAGAAAGAAACGACTAACACGTAATTAACTATATATGATGGAACAGGAAACGACATAATGCCTTCAGATTCTAAATAAAGAAAACGACATAATGCTTTCAGACTCTAAATGTCACACTGCCACTCATAAGGTGCCCTGTAGATGCTTTTCTCATATTTGGAAGTAAGATTTTTAGCTGTCACGCATTGACTTTGGAGGCGTACATACTGTAAACTCGTCCAGTATAACAGTCTATTAAAAAGGGGCACAATGATGGTCTATATAAGATACTATTATCGCTTCCGTGAATTACTTAACAGCACCGCAATTCACTTCACAACTAATCATCAACCGTCACTGTAACCAAGTCTTAGAGCCAATGCAAAATCTCCTCTGGACGGTATATGTAACAGAATGTACAACTACAAGACAAGTTAACCGTATGCATACCTTTTGCACCAGATGAATGATCACCAGTCCCCTACAGCAACATATTACCAAAATCAATAAGAGCACTCACATTGATTTACTTACTTGAACTTAAAAGAGGTGAAGTACCTCGCCATATATTTTACGGGCAGCCTCTAACTGAGACATTTCCACATCCAAAGCGCTTACCAATTCCAGAACCTCGGGTGTACTAACAAAGCGTACAAACCTATAAACCAGAGCAGACACAAGGAAAATTAGCAATGATCTCTACTCCACTAGAACTAGTACATTCAAAAATAGGAATGAAAACCTCTCGAATGTGGCTTTAGTAAACCAAGTTCCAGTTGCATTTTTACTGCTATCAACTTGTAGCCTGATAGACTGAACTTCCCTGGCCACCTGCTCTTCAGCAACTTTCAAATGAGCAACAAAAGGTTTCACCAGTCCAGAAGCAATCTTCTCAGTACTCCCCCCAGTAGAGACAAACAATTCACATCTGCCCAAAAAGAAAAAAACATCTTAAAAAAAAAACAACAAACACCGACAATATTACAAGACAAAAGAAGAATCGTTCTCTAATAATAAGACCTTGAGCGCTTTGGAGAGAGTTGGAAGACAGCATAGTCAAGAGGTATAGCTGGTCTCATCTTCTCCCCCCTTTCGCTCTGCCAAAGAAAAGTCACCATCACTAAAAACGTAAATGCTATAGAGGAAACTGAAGCGGACAGAGAGAAACGGATCCATAATGGAAATTCAGACAAGGAGAGTGAATGCATAGGAAGCAAACATCCCAACTTAAGAGGTCACATTACAACATAGATCTGGTTCTGATCATGAAAAAAAGATGAGATCTTCACATCAAAAAACGGGAACTTTCAAGTGAAGTCGTACTCGGATCAGCCTTACCTGTGAAGGAAAATAAAAAAGACGAGATCTTGGGGGGGTCTCTTTCCGATTCAAATTCGAATAGTTAGTCACTATCTAATAACGTTGGAGTCTCTTTCTCTGCTGACTTAAAAGACCCTATCAATGGCGGCGATTGCTTTGTTTTTTTTTATCTTCAGCTCTTCACTGCCCCCAAAAACTCTTTTTAACAAAAATGGTGCTACTAAAGCAATTACTGTCTGAACAACCTTTTTGTTCTTTAGTTGCTTCCCCAGTGCTGGATTTGTTTTCTTTCTTTTGTCTAAAAACTACTTTTGGAGCGAGAAAGTAAAATTCAAGAGAGAGAGAGAAGGCGTTGTTGTTCAGACAGAAAATTCACCAGTTTTGTTAGACGAGACACCGTGAGAACAAAAAAAAAAAAAAAAAGAGAAGTAATTTGTAGAGCGTAAATTTTCAAATTTTAAATTAAAATTAATTAAAAAGAAAGTCGGCAGTATTATGCGAAATGCCCGGATATGGGGTTCTCCATTTTACCCTTCGTTCCTTGCAATATTATTTAATTCTTTTACATGATTTTTTAAGGCTTTCCAATAGAAAAAAAAAATGAAAAAAAATCATATATTAGAGTTTTTTTGTATTAACCTGAGGTATTTCGATTTTTTAGGTTCATATTAATTTTCAAAGAGTCGAGTTTTTAAATAGGTCGATTCCATATAACCACATAGTGAAACTTAATTGCGTGTATTCAAATTCAGATTGATTAGCTTCCCAAGAACTCACTTATCGTTATTACCAGTGGTTCATCATAAATTAGAGTTAACTTTAGTTTCTTACATTATTTGAAGGGTATTTAATGATTTAAGGTTTTATATTTTAAAATCTTCAACTATTAAACTGTTAATTCGTTGACCTTCTGTTGACAAAATTATTTTTTTCTAAATTGAGATCCGTTAAATTGAAACATAGCATTTCATAAAATTACAAAAACACAAGATGCTTACAATCAACAGATATTTTAGTGATTTAAATAAAACATTGTGTTTCAATTTAACGGATACCCGTAAAAAAACAACTTTGTTTACGAAGAATTAAAAATATTAAATTTTTAATAGTTGAGAGTTTAAAAAACATAAATTTTAGTTAGAGGTTTCATCCGATTTAAAAATAGTTAAGAGTTTAAATCAATAAAATATATGTTGATTGTAAGTATCTTGTGTTGTTTATGTGATTATATGAAATACATTATTTTAATTTAGCGGATTTTCATTCAGAAATAAGACTTTGTTAATGTATGGTCAACGATATTAACGGTTTAATAGTTAAAAAATTAAAAATATAAAACTTTAATTGAAATTTTTTATCCGTTTAAAAATAATTGATGTTTAAATTATTAAAACCCCTTATTTAAAGCATATAAATTCTTTACAAATAAAAGAGTAACTGAAGGGTACTTTCGTAGTTTACCTTTTAAATCCAACCAAATTTAACGTCGACAGTAACAGCACAATGATTGGGTTTCAAAGAGTTAAAAAAAAAAATAGCGTATACAAATACTGAAATCCGTATTAAAGACTTTTAAACAGATACGGTACTAATTAGATGTTGACAAAAATTAAAAACTAAAGTACTTATTCCACTCTGCTCAAAACTAGTAATATTTTAACACCAACCATTAAAAAAAGGCTGGAAAATATATAATTATTTCAGGATATCACTTTTTAATTCTTCTTACTTTAATTTGAAATGAAGAATTGCTCCTAACCAAATAAGATAAGACATCCTGCTTTAAATCCAACCGAATTCTTCTTAAATTCTTTTTTTTTGTTCTGGGATATGTTTACTATTATTTACCTGGATCGATTACGAAGCATAGAGTCCAAGTGTATTTTTTTTAATCATTACTAAGACCATATATATGTGTACAGATATATATATATATATATATATATATATGTGTGTATGTGTGTTGTGTCTATAATGTGTGTGTGTGTGTTGTGTCTATAAATTCAACTAAACATGTAAAATTGTTTCTTTTTTGTAAAACATTTTTAATTATAGGTTAGTGCACATGATTACTTTATGAGAAACATCCATGTGGGGTTGACATTCCAAGTGATTCCCAAGTTGTTAACAACAGTAAATATACGGACACTTACTTAAAAGTAGTAAATAAAAGGTAGTATAAAATAAAAACAATATATATATCATGTTTAGTTGAATTTTTCATCTTTGTATAGTTGATTTTTTTCTAACGAAACACAAACATAAATTCTAAAAAGCGACCAGTAGGCTACGATTTACATGAACCCATTATACATTATGTACACTGCGTGGTCGTTGGATCGGATAGGTTTTGCACGTACATGATTTCGCTTTAATCATTTTCAACAGTCCAAATGCATTTAGCACAATCCTGCAAATATTACAGACGTTGTAAAGGAAACATGTATACTATATAATACATTTGTAACATTTAAACTAATAGAAGAAGAAAAGAGAAGAGAGGATCATATGAGAATGAAAAGAGATGAATCTCAAACCAATCGCAACAAGCATTGAGACTCGTGGCATGTGTCTCACTTGGTGTTCCAGCTGCATCATATGATTATCACAATCATTAATGTGCAAATCAAAAATATATTTCAAGCGACCATGTGCAAAAATTAATATCACCTCATGTCTTTTTTGAACTTAGATTTTAATTGCTCAATAATGCAATATAGAAGATAGACACCAGACGATGAACATAAACAACAAAAAGGTAACTTACAAGTCAAAGGACAAACGGGAATGCTTGAACCGACAGGTGGATCCGGGACACGACCTGGATCCACCATCAACTTCTGGTGACCATTCCATGTTAATAATCTCTCTAGTGTTTTTCTTTATTGGAGGATAAAAGTGGTTTTATTATTTATATAAAGATAGAAAGAGAAGCATTGAATATATTTGGTTAGACTAATAATATATAGAATTGATCTTAATTTAACATTCCAAAATTAAAAAGATTTAATCAAGGATAATGATATTATTAAACAAAGTAGATAAATGATAAATCTATAAGAAGATCACTTAGACAGGGTGTGACACGTTTGACTAGGATCGCTTGGATTTTTCTTTGTTTATTTGTACATCATGAGCCTGGTCCTGGTCCTAGGCCTGGGCCTGGGCCATGTCTTAGTCGGGCCATAGTTAAAAAATATTCTACAACGGCTATTAAACTTTAATCGTGGATAAAGCAAAAGAACAAGATTGAAAAGTTTACCGTTAAACAATCTCCAGGAAAACCGCTCATCTTCTTCTTCTCTCACACAAGAAACTACTCCATCTTCTAAAGGTAGTATACCTCTCTTCCTTCTGGTTTAGGTTTAGGTTTAGATTAAACTGTTCGTGATGATCATGGTGTTTTAGTTTTCTGGAGAATCAAATTAGGGTTTTGGGTTTCTCTCAGATCTGCCAAATTTTAGGGTTTCTTTTCTAACTGATTGATTTTGAAAATTGTGGAAACAGTTGAAATCTATGGCGAACATGAACACTCTTCAACAGATGATTTTCCCTGACGAGAACGCTCCAATTCATCGCAAAAGTAGTTAACTTTTTTCTTTTATCTCTTCAGAATCATATGTTTAGACTGTTATGAAACAAGGCTTTTGTTTTGTCTTTTCTTTTGTTATTGCAGAGACTGTTACTGCTGCTTCTGTGAAAAGCAAAAGATCTGTACTTGGTCAGAAGAAACCTGGAGGAGCTCGTAAGGCTCTGAATGATATTACAAACAAGTCTGGGATTCAACCCAAAGCTTCTTCTAAGAACAAGCAAATCGCTTCTTCTGCTGCTGCTGCAAAATGTGAAATAGACATAGCTGGGGAGATGTTCTTACATGATCACAGCAAATGCATCAAAGAGCAGCAGAGTCTCTGGGAAGATCACTTCTCTGCTGATATTCTACTCCATCATGGTAAGTTCTGATGGTAACCACCAGTCTTTGCTTGTGAACTTGTGGTAAGCTTGTTGTTTTGGTTTTTACACAGATTCTTCCAGCATCAAGGAAAAGCATCTCAAGCATGACAAAGAAATGGTACTTGACTCAGCTTCAATGTGTACCTCTTGATTTATATGTCCATGGATCAAACTGAGTATACTTTTCTGTGTGTTTTGATATCAGATGGATGGTAAGAACGATGTGACTTGTGGACAACCAGAAGAGATACCATCGCCCAAGTTGACTGATTGGATGAAGAGCTCAACTCCATGGCGCTCTCCAATCCGGCATGGCTCTATGATGATGCCTTCCACTCCTCTGGCTTGGCGGTTCGATTCAGCTGAGTTCACTCTCAAAGAAGACTATGACGACCTCTTCTGAATGTCTGCTTCTTGTTGTCTCTGAAAAGTTTCATCCTTGAGATGAAGTAGTAGTGGTTATAGCGACTGTGTTTTGTTCAGCTCAACAATGATGTTACCGTTCTTCATGTACTTTTGTGTCCGCCACTCTGTAACTGATTTCATGAATAAAAAGTTGGCATCTTTTCAAACACATGAGCATTCTCATTTACACATTCCCACAACAAGCAGTGAATCCTATGTACGCTAAGCATTATATTAAGATGCTTAAAAGTATTGCATCTCTCTTCAACATTATTAACGTGAATGGAATCTGCAGCTTACAGGATTATTCTTTCATAAATTGTTCGAACTTTGTGACTTTTAGTGTGATTACTGAAATTTAGTGAGCCAAAGTGTATTTAGACAAAGATACACATGTTACGAAGACGTACCAAACAACGATAGTTTGCCATGCTTGGTTTCATACCAAACAAAAATGTGAATATGATTAAAATGCTCAGAAAACCAACGAGTGTTAAGAATTTAGGACATGTATTCGTCATCATAAAGCCGTTGACTTCATCCATCTCAATGGTCTTAACGACTCTTGCTTAGGAGACAACAATTCAACCACAGTCAACAAGACAACAATTCAACTCAATGGTTTTTTGATGCATGGCCGTTGAGAAAACCAGAACCAGTCCTCTTGTGTGTGACTAGTCGACAAATGTGGAGGTGAGTTAGCAAAAATATGGGAGTGAAGAGGCTATGAAGTGGGGAGTCCACAGTTGTTTGACGAAGACGTTTCATGAGCAGCAGATTGAGGATTGTTCTTCCTCCTCCTGTTTCTTCTCCCACCATTATTCTTCCCCTTCTTGAAATCCTGCTGATGCTCCACCTACAAAACCCATTTCACTATCTTAAGGACAAGCAGCATCTTCAGGATGAGCATTAAGAGATTAGGGCCTTATACCCCTAAAGAGAAGGTGTGAGCTCTGGGGTCGTACGCAAAAGGATCATTAATCCCCATTGTCTCAAATGGTGACTGCTGAATATTTGTGTCAAACACAAAGCTGCAAGAGGAAGTGAAAGTTGAAGCAGAGAAAGGTGATGAGGAGGAGAATGATGCAGCGTCTCCTTGAAACATCTCAGTAAACAAATCTTGTAAACTGTCTCCTGAATTGTTCTCCTGACAAAACCAACATCTCAAGATGTCACTCACGCGCATTCAACAGCGTTTAACAATATAAACATATGCAGACAGTCTTACACAAGGCTTTGACTGGTTCATCATGGATGCCATTTCGTTCAAGAAGTCTCCCATTCCCTGCAAACCCAACAATGTACATCACTACATGGTTCATATGTTCAACAACCTTACAAAAAGCATGTCAAGAAGCAAGACATGATTCTGATTTTCAAGAGCATTGCCCTTTATGAAACAATCAAACAAAATCTTAAAGCAACAAAAAATACAGGAAGTTTACGTTTTGGTTAGAATCATCATCATCACTATTATAAGCTCCAACGTCATAGAGGAACCTCTTGTTGGAGTCAGACAGAACTGTTGTGTCCATAAAAGGAAAAAAGAAGAAAGCTTAATTCAGAAACATAAAAACAATACTTTAAAAGAAAGTAGACATCAAGGAAATAACAGAGGATCCTCTGTTATCCAGTAATAAGTGAGCTCGGAGAAGAAAGAAGGTAGGTTAAATTACCAGAGTAAGCCTCTTGGATAGCCTGAAACTTCTTCTTTGATTCATCTACAAACTCCAAATTCCCCATTGATGAACAACGATCTGGATGCCATCTCTAATTACAACATCAAATCAAAGTTCAGAGCCGTTTGCAAATAATCACACAGTTTCCAAATCTCTCAGTTCAAAACTATCAGCTAAAAGGGTTGATATTTATTCACAAAATAACACAAAAAAAGAAATCGATTTGCTAGTACATGCAATACTACAAATTAGTGTAAAAAAAGAAAGAGAGAAACTCACAAGAGCGAGCTTCTTATAAGCAGAACGGAGTTCCATGGTCGTACATTCCTTCTTCAGACCCATAAGAGCATACAAATCATCGCTATTGTTTGAAGCCATCTCTCTCTCACTTTCTCCTCCAGATTCCAAAACCCAGTGAAGCAAAAAACGAACTTTAACTCCCAAAAACAAACAGAGCACAGCCCAATATTTATAAGAACTTGGGTTGAACAGAACAGGGGTGGTTCAATGGATTTGAAAACACCTTCTTAAGAGCACAAGAACAGGGGAAGACTAGCCGATCAAAGAAGAGGTGGAGAATAAAAAAAGGTTTGTTTTTTTCTTTTGTTTCTACTACATACGTTAAAGAGACTGGAACTCTCCAGAACCTCTATTATTTACCACTTTGATTGGTTGGGAGGATAAAATTTACTACATATATCATGAGAGTGCGGCTGAGAATTCAGATTTGTTGATTGTGCTGTCTGGCTGGCTCTCCAGAAGGTTCTAACGAATGTGGTCCTTCTTTTAAATCAGCCATGAACCCCACTTATGACTACTAATCTGTCGTTTAACCAAGTCACTAGGAATTGAGTGTTGTTTAATCCTTTAAGACAAGTTTAATAGTGTGTCCTTTATGCACACGTATCTTAAGATAGATTACTCCAAGCTTGTCCAAACTCTACTCTGTTAAATTTGTTGTGGAGTCGCTGAACAGTTTTTTATAGAAAGAGTACTAATGAACATCCTCACTGTTTTTATTGCATTCGGAATCAGATAAAAAAAAATGTCAAAAAAGATAAATCCAACAAAGATCTGAGTTATGTTCATCATCGATCATGACTTTTAGTAAATTATATACATGTTTGTCTACCCTCTCTCTCTTTTTTTCCTTTTTCTTGCTTACCTTTTCACTTTTCTTTCTTGTAATAAATTAGCGACGGTTAGTTTTTTTTCTTTTCTTTTTTCAGTTATTTTTCTTCTCTCATACGTTTCTTTCTTCATCACCACTCAAAGGTATATGTTTCCTTTCCTCTTGTAGAAAATGATGTAGCGTTGAAAAGCTTTCGTCTCACTAGAAATGTCCCTCTTCATCCATCACCCACCTCACATAACCTTGAGGCATCCCAGCAATGGCTTCTTCCTTCACACTTACTTCGTCTCTCTGTCAAAAAGAAAAGCAGAGTTTGGTCTTTAAAACACACAAGTATTATGCATCAATGGCTGCTTCTTCAAGTTATCTTCTTCTTCTCACCTTTGTGTTGCCAGAACAAGATTCAATCTCACGAATTTCTGACGCTATTTTTGTACTTTCAGGGATGGTTTCAAAGGATCTAACCGCCGTGGATCTGCATAAAGATGAAAAAGAACATGTTATGATTAGTCATTGATGAATTCAGAAAGAGATTATCTTTTTACCTTCCGTAACTCTCATCTTCACAAGAGTTTCCTGAAGAAGAAACCCAATCCATATCAAAGGCTGCACATGTACATTGATCACCATGCTCATCATTGCAGAAGCAATCGTTTTCAAGTATCTCGTCTAAACCTATTTCCTCCATTGTAGGTGTTGGAGCACTGCAGACACACATACACAAAGTCAGTCCCAAGATTTAGCTGACAACAACCCATTTAAGATTATTTACTTGGACACAGATCATAAGCATTTTCCGTTGTCTTTTACCTCAAACTAGCAGCAATCATGGCAGTTTCAGACGCTGAGATCTCAGGTGCTGAATCTGAAAGACCTTTACCTTCTTCATCATTTTCAGCTAAACCATGTCTAGCAGCTGTACTGCCCTCGCTAAGTATGCTACTTTCTGATAGAGATCGTTTCATCGTTGACCTAAAGGCAGTAAAATGTAATGTAAGTAACCTTTAATTACTCTACAAATGTGCCTCATCTAACCAGGAACCCTACCTTGAATTCTCCAGTACAGAACTGGTAAGAAACCTTGCTGCATTGTAATGCTGATCAGAACCCAGCTCCCATAGCGCTGGCTTATCTTGTTGTGGCTGAAAGTATCCCAAGAACCTGTAGAAGAACACAAGTGAAAAAAGTCAAATCATACCAGAGTGCAGAGTGGCGCAGAAAGAGAAACTTTAAGCCAGCCTACAAGTTAATCGCATCTTGCTTTTCAGCATCCATGTAGGCGTTACTGTAGTAACGCTGTAATGTTCTGAATAACTCCTGTGACTGAGTGGCTGCTTTCCACTGACCACGCCTTTCACAAAATATCTGTCCACGGTAATAAGACCATTGGTTAATAGTTATGTCCGAAGATTTTTATCTAGCAAGGTAACAACTTATGGAAAGCTAACAAGGAGACCTTGTTGTGTGCTGCAGATCCTCCATACTGAAGCGCAAGTGTATCACCCATTGTCTCATAAATTCCCATCAAATCTTCAGCGAGGGGATTATCTAAATCAACAGTAGTGGACTCTGTCAATCCTAAAGCATGGAGTTGACGCCCAAATGCTACCAAACCATAGGCATACTGAGCAACGTTGGTGCGATCTAAACAATCTATGCAGTTGGTCCTCAGGATTCCTTTCTGAAGCATGGTTGCTTCCTTGAGCTGATCCTCCTTTGCATCTTTACTGTCAGTACCATTCTCCACCACTGAATCTGATGCAGTCTCATCTTTACTGAGAAGATCATAAGTAGAACATTCACCAAGGTTATTCCTGCAATAAAAACCAAAAGGATATAAATCAATCGAAACCTAGTTAGTAGCAGTGCAAGAAACTACATAGAAGGCTACAAAACTGTTGGTATTGGATACTCACTCCAAGGTGGATGGATTCTGGTTCTGAAACCCTTCTGAAGTTAGCTGACAGTAGAAGATGCCAGTCAAGTTCAGTGCGGAAGTAGCCACCCTGTCGAGAATCGCCAACACGTTTGTGCCCTTTCTGGAATAGAGAAAAAAAAAAGAAATTCAGTAAGCACAAAAGCATAATGTGTTACTATAAAATGCAATGAAAAATAAAGTAAACAAAGAAACATATGATATTGTGTCCATTCACATACTTTCTGGAGTGTTTATGCAGATCCCAGTGAAGAGGCCTTAGACGCTCCTCCTTGCTTAACCCTTTATTTATAACTTTAATAGCATTTGCAAACTCTGCACGCAGAATAGTTTCTCGAGGCCTCTTTTCACGTGTCTGTTTTATCAATCAAGTGTTAGGAATTATCAGGAAGAATGTACCATAATCTGTAACTTCATTGACAAGTTATACCAACCTTTATCAAGTTCAATATGATGATTGGATTCCCATATCTCCTTGCAAGATTTTCAAAATGCAGTCTCGTTGCCTCGTAGCTAGGGTCTTTCGCTGACACTTTAGACATAAGAGAAGTCAGCACAAAATATCAAAGCAGGAAAAGAAACTGATAAGAGACTCTTATGTTGGAGAAGAGAGATCATACATATTATATCAGGTCTGATATTCAAGCGTGAGGTCTCCTGAGACCAGAACAAAGGAATCGAACCCCGGTTCTGAACGACAGAACTTATTCGGCCAGGGTTACCATCTTGACCTTCCTCGATAAACAATCTGCTCTGTCTCAACATCATTAGCTACCCTGCCTTTCTCGTTCACACCACGTTTCAGATATCTGAAGAACAAGATAGAAAGATTACAACCCAACGAAGACTTAATCCCATTACAGCTTAACCAAATGAACAGCAGAGATAGAACAAGCTCAGGTGGAATGGTTGTACCTTGTGCCAGCATAATGCCTAGATCGGCGCGAAATTAGAGTCAATCTAAAGTTCTTCTCAGAAACTGATAGTTTAACCTAAATAATAGACAACAAAAAAAAAAAGACATAAGATTTTGAGAAGGCATCCACATAGCAAAGTTATAGAAACCTTAGGACCAATAAGTAAAAGTTAGTACCTGTTTGAAAAATCCATAGACAAGGGCAACTGCCCACATACAGTCCTTAGCGTTATTTCGAATCCGTCGAGTTAAGTAATCATTCCAGACAAACATCGATTCATAGTAAGTGTGTCCTTCCACACTGTTTGCCAGGTTGCTCTGAAGTGAATGCATGATGTGATAGGAATAGCTGAAGAAGAAGTCCTTTGAGAGATCGACAGTGCAGAGAAGCCTCTTGTACCTAATAACATTCCCAAATAAGATAAAAGAAGTTAGAAAACGGAACATGATTCAGAACCTGGATCAGTAAATAATCTGAAAAAAGAAAGGAAAGGTACAAGATGAATCAAAGTTCAAAATATAACAGATTAAACAAAAATAGAAGAAAAAAGAAATAGCCCTCCCTTTCTTGATAATACCTCTGTCATATAACATATCAAAGTATATACAACAAAAAGAAGTGTGCCCACTGTACAGACACATCTAGAAATAGTAAAAAAGCAAAAAAGTGCAACAAAGATGGTCTGGCTAAAGATATATAGCAAGATGGAAAAGACATTAATGAAACTCTAAGCTGCTGGATAGTCTCCAAAAGGCAAAGGACACAGTTACCTCAAGAACCTGTGACACTCATCAAAGAGACAGTAGAATCTAAAATACAAGTGGAAAGTTTCATAATTTCGAAAAGTAATGTAATGTAATGTAATGTAATGAAGGTACCAGGGTACAGTCTTTTTTTTCATTTTACAAGCAGAAGTGACATAAGAAAACCTTTTCTCGTCCTTAGAATAAGCCACATTGGATAGCACAGAGGCATGTGGGATCGTAATTATCTTGCTCTTCGCAACACCATAAACTGTATGCCCACAGATTTCACCGAGTTTCCTTCTTTTAGTGATTATCAGCATGTAATAAGGCCCCAAGAACCTTATGAATCCTAAAACCAATAAACAATAAATGTTAAGCTTACAAAGAACACGAAGAAACAAGCAGCTACAAAGACATTATTACCAATGATCCCGTAGCAAGTGGTGACAAATTTCAAACCACCAGAAGATCTGTTTCCTTCGTGTATCCTTCTCAGAGTCTCGAAGCATTCAGCTTCTGTGTAAGCCGTTGAATCTTCGTAGAAGTTGAGCTCTGTTGGATCTGTCCTATCTAACTTTAGAACCCTCCAAAAGGTTCGGTTTTTATCTCTTCCTATCATATAGAAGTTCTGTTTACACGCACAAACCAAAAAAAAAAGCTTCAGAATCACCAAATCATACGGATTCATATTCAAACAAAGCCAAAAGAGAAATCAGTCATGATGGAGAGAGAGAGAGAGAGAGAGGGGAAGAATCATCACCGAGCGGGTCTCGTAGAGCCTGAACTTTTGGAGGAAGGAAGAAGACATGTCGACTTGTGGGTCTATCGATCTCTCTGGCGCAGCCATTTTGGAGACACGAAGCTCGATAAAGTCGGGTCCTTTCGATATAAATTAACAAAATCACAGACAATGGAACAAAACCCTCCTCCCAAAATAGATCACAGATCAGACAAAACTGAATCTGACTTCACATACACAATCTACACAAAACTCAGAACAAAAAAAAAAGATCGAATCTTTGCAATTTTACAAATATAAACAAAACGATTCAAGCACCACCCTTTTGGTAGTACAATCTACAGATCGAGATTTTGCGGGAAGAGAGAAGAATCTGAGCAGATTTCAGATTGGTAATGGTAGATGAGGAAGAAGGAAGATGATGACAGAGCTGCGGTGACCGGAACCACAGAAACAATAAAAATGAAATTTATTTTTATTAAATTTTTAAAAGTTTTTAACTTTAGGCGCTCGTTTATATATGAGTCTCCTAAATCTGTAATTTTTAATTTTCTTTTGTCTTTGCAAGAATATTTGATTTGGAAAAGGTAAGTTTGACTTGTTAAAATCTTTGTTCAAACGAAATGGTGACTTGTAATTTGTTCCATTATGTTTTCAATTTACTAAAAAAATGACCAATTCTTGCATATATTAATTATGTATAGTTTACCAATTATTGCGTTGCCAAAAAAAACACCAATTCTTGCATATATTAATTATGTATAGTTTTCTTTTAAAAATGTTAACTCCATATGAGCTGGCCGACGAAATTTTTTCCATATGAGCTTAAATCATTTAATTACACAAATAAAGCATAAACTAATTTTCTACAAATATAAAACAATACAACCCATCAATTCAAACTATAGTACTATTACTTTAGAACAAATAATACTATAATAGTATGACATGTGAAAATCAGAACGAGAGTATAATGTGAAAATGTATAAAAAATTCATTTGTATGCATATATCACTAAAGTGCACCTTTTTCATTATACATCCTGAAACAATTTTGAAATTAAGTGACTGGAGTTAAAATAATGTAAGGATTGATGATTTATCCGGAAATTATTTTTGATCTAGTGCGAGTAAATTCAAAACATGAAAAAAGTCATGTGATAATTATAGAAACAATAAATTTTTCAAACAAATGTAGGAAGTCTATTAGTAGTGGACAATTGGAATTTTACGGGTAATGTAAAATATTTAAACAACTCTTGTAGGACAAATGATGTAAGAATATACAAAAAAATATTTATTAAATAACCTTATTTTAATTTTTATTAAATAATTGTGTCCTTAGTTTTATTTACAAGTTTGTTATTTTGAATTGCCATCACCTAATACTTTTCAACGTAATTTATATTTATGTGTCATCATTACAATGATTCTTATAACTTACGATGACATGTCATTACTACAAGCATTTAAAAAAAAATATTATAAAATATTTTCTTAAATTATAAATTATTTAAAGAGGAAATCATATAAAAGATAGTAACAAATACAAAAGTTTTTTTCCTTTCTGAAAAACAAATACAAAAGTTGAAGAAAAAAAATCAATTCTACCACAAGTTTAATACCACTTTTCAAATTTACCATTAAAGAATAACTATTTTCAAAAATATCTTAAATTTATGATGAAAATAATTTTTTAAATATTTATAAAACATTTCGAAATTTAATTTCACTCCTTTAACACTAAACTCTAAAGAATAATGAATAAAATGTAACCACATTTTCCATGATTGCAGATGATGACTTATCGATAATTTCTTTTGTTGCCTTCATTTCTTTTTTCATTTATACATGTTTGCATTTTTGTTTTTTTTTTTGAAACGAATAAACCTCACAACCATAAATTTTTAGACTATACATTTAACTGTTATAGTTTTACGCTGCGTTTGATATTTGCTTCTACATCGTGCTAACAATTAACATTATTAATCTACATCAAGGAGTCAATGACAAACGTGATCAGCATTTCGGGAAAGTCAGTTTTCTAATTTACAAAATCATGTCGAATTCGTTTTCACCGTTCATTGAATAATAATAATAATAACAAAGGATTCATAGTTTTCTCACGGTGTGAAGATTAACCAAACGTGTACGGGTTTACAAACTCTCCCTTGCCCTTGATATTGATGGAAGAGACCTTCTTATTGACTTTAGATGTTTCGTGGTGTTATCAAAATGTCAATTCTATTAGTCTACTAAATCAATTTATGTGTATGTTACATACAAAAATGGTTTAATTTTTCTATATGATGTAAGGGTCAGTAAGGTGTCGGTGTACAATTTCAAAGAGTAATTCTAAAGAAAGATTCAAAAACAAACTTGACGAGCATATAGATAGTAACTACATGAAGCTGTTAATACTGAATGATAGTAAAATTTTTTATAAATAATGATAAATTTACAATATTAAGAGGTGGGGAGAATAAACATCATAACTCAGAAGTGTCATTCATATGAGTAAGTTGGATTCGACTTGCCCTTGGACCATTGGCCTCTCTAAAAGGTGTAGAATAGAATCATTAGAAAAGCAATTAGTGATTAGAATATATGCATAAACAAAAGAGAGTATATACTAATATGCTTATATGCCCTCGTCAACTTGATATTGATTTTATCATAGTTTTATTCCTTTGTATCCAAATTTTTGATATATTACTCAAAGGGTTTGCAAATGATACACGTTTCGGTTTTACGACATTAGATCTCGAAAAATCGTTCTAATTGTTATAAGTACTAAAAATATATAGTCGAATTAATTAGCTAATTGATAAGTGGTTTGCATTAAAAAAATAGTCCCTTCGTTTTTTTATATTTGATGTTCTAGGATTATGCATATAAATTAAAAAATATTTAATTTTTTATCATTTTCTAAACAAAATCATCATTAATTGTTTATCTAACCACAATTCAACTAATAATAAAATAGAAGGTATAATATCATTGGTCATCTAACATTAATTACTAATAAATTTTACATAGAAAATTGAAAACGTCAAATAATTTGGAACAAAAAACTTCCCTCAAAACATCAATTATTAAAAAACGGAAGGAGTATTTTGTACATTAATTCTTACCTAAACAAAAAACACAAAAAATTAATGAAAACTTCCCAACCGTTGGATTTGTTAAATCCGGCGGCTATAAAATGACGGCGTATAGGGGAACTGGAGACAGCTGGCGAGATGACGTGGTATAACATGGGCCTTTCCTCATATGACAACGAGCATCACGTGGATTATGTCTGGACCACTGTGGCGGCCATTTTTCTACGTAATTATTATTATTCGGCCAATAGTATTATTCAAATAAATTGCAACTCACTCTAATGCTACGTGACGTGGAGACTTTTGAAGCAATTATTGGTTATAACTTGTCGATATAAATAGATCCGCGTGACAACCTTAAACAATCAAGTTGTCATCGCCTCAAAAGGTTTCGTCCTAGACATTATCATCCGTCCGAAGCAGCTATATTACATATTTTCATAAGTCGAAATTCTAAATCTGAATAAACATAAGGTTCATTTAATTGTATGATTAATTAATTATCATTCTTGTATTTAAACATTTAGTTTTCTTTTTTAGGTACAGAACAAAAGTTAAGGGTTAACAGATGTAATTAAATTAAAAACTGATTAAAGAAAGAGGATTAATTAGAGCCGAAATTAGTGAAAATGTCCAATGATTGAGGGAACAGGTGTCCCTTTTTGGCAACCACTACTTCAGATTTTTCTTGTTCTGAATTAATTACTTGATTTCGACCAACTAATGACCTAAGTTTTAAACACCTAAGTAATGCGATTTTAGAATCTTAATGGCATGTTTGTAACCTATCTAACTTGCCCCTGGTAAGAAAAATAGTAAATGTAAATTTGATTTGCATAATACAAAAAAATTAACATGTCAACAAATAGATGATTTTGCCAACAAATAAATAAATAGAACATTGACTGAATATAAACATCGGGAATGAGAATGACCATATTTTGAAAATGTTTGTTATATGACATAATATACTAACAATGATGACATGGTTTGAAACTAATTGTAATATGGACATTTACATTATTTGTTGTTTTATAGTTTTGGTAAATTTTTTAAAATATGATATTAATTTATAAATCATCATTAATATAGCAATAAATAATATAACAGTAGAAATAAAATATAATAGTATTTTACAATTTTCAAAATACTATTTAATTCTAATCTTATAATATAATTATTGTTTTTACTAAAACAAATCTTCAAAAATATATCCAATATTTTTTCTAAATTGTAATTTTAATTTCTTTACCATTAGCTTTTTTTTAATATCAACAAATTTAAAATATTATTTAGTTTTATGATTTTCTTTTATTTTATAGAGTTTGATTTATTATATTGTAACCTAAATAAATAGATAAAAATGTTTCCAAGATTATAATTTTAAATATATACATATATAGTATTAAATAAATTTTATTTTTGTCTTAATTTCTATAATTAAACTTAAATTTAAAATTAAAATATTGTGAGCAAATGATAAATTTAAAAGTGAACAAAAACTTTTAATATGATTTAGATTTAAAAACTTTTTTGTGCACATGATTGAGAAAAACACCTAGTATAACCAAAAAAGTCCAAACTAAGAAAATAATCAGACCCCCTCCTACCTCTCTCTACACTCTCTCTCTCTCAGAATTTAATTTTGATTTTTTTTTGTTGTTTCACCAATTCTCTCATCTATATAGAATGGTAAATTTAACTTTTAAATTTAATTTGACTTTGTACGAGACAGATTATAATTGTATGTAACCAACTTAGCATCGACATTTTTTTTTGGAATGAATACTAAATTTATTCAATCAAAACATTTTCACATCAAGTGCATCTATTTAATGAATCAAACACTTAATTTATAAAAAAAGAAAAAAATCTTCAAAGCTTATTGTTCTATTCTAATGCCAAGGCTGTGTTCAAGTTGGTCCCTCCCCTTAGTCTTAGTCTTAGTGAAAGTAACCAAAGTCGGATTGTTTTGTCTTCGTCTCTTTCACGAAGCTTCAGTTTCTTCAACATCAAAACTCAAATCTACTAAAAATAACATGAATGATACTACAAATACGCGATATCGTGAAATCATTCCATCGTCTCACAAGTTATCAAAAAACTACAGTATGTTCATCTTATGTAGACTTACCGGCCCAGTTACCAAGGCCCATTTTACTGTAACATGTCTTGTGTCGATCGTATTTTTGGGAGTTTCAAACCAACTGTAGTTTTGTTATTTAATAAAAACGTCTTCAAGAAGTTCTTCCTTATTCACGTCCCGTTCCCATCAACCTAATCTTAACATGGTATATCACAAAGGCATTACTTTACTAACTTGGTAAACCCTGACATTATATATGTCTCTGAATCTTGTTCTGCCTTATTTCCATTGGCAGGTCGAATAGGGGAAGGCAATAAGCTCACGTAAATTGTTTGTTCCATTTACTCGACATTGTGTCGAAATGATAACTGTCGAAGAAGGTGTACGTGTGTGTGTAAAAACTCATATTATTCTTTTCATGCATAAGTACAAAATAAAATAAAATAAAATAAAACCGTTTACATTATAAAAAGAGTCTAGAGTCCAAATAATGTTTTGAGATTGTAAGGTGCAGTAACATTAGAAGATCCACTCCAAATCAGCTCAGCGATCTGTCCATGAGCCTTCTCCGTCAAATGAGAAGGGTCAAAGAAGATGTAATCATCAGCGTTTTCACATAGCTGGTAACCTTGTGACGGTCCATTTCTGAAACCACATGTATTGACTCCCCTCAACGGTCCACTTCCGCAACATGCCATCTTCCCTTGCTTGAAACCGTATCGAGTAGGGTTGTTGATTCTTTGAAGCAGAGAAGTGTGGAAGTCGTGAAGAGAGTATTTGAATCCAGGTAGTTGACGCTCTAGACGCCTTAAAACTTTAGGGAACTCTTGGTTGTGGAGGTTGATCAGGTCAGAGACAGGTTCAAAACATGATCCTATCTTTGTCGGGTCAGTTATCGACGCACTCGGTGTACAACCGAAAGGACCCAAGCTCAAGAATCCGAACTTCCTTGCTCCCATTTTATACAATTCCTATAGAAAAAAAAATTAAAATAGCAGACAAAAGATTATGACAAAATAGCATATATATTAATAAAAGTAATTAAAAAGTAGATCACTAAAATATTTAAACTGTTAATCCTTATCTTGACGTCATTACCTAGGTACTAAATTCTTATTGCTGAACTGAAACTCAAATTTTATTTTATTTTAATTTTGTAAATGTTATTTTGAGATGTATATTATCTTAAAATAAAAATATGTTTTAGTGCTATTTTAAAGTATTTCTCAAAAAAAAAAAAAAAAAAATTATTTAGAATAAAAATTTCTAATTAATTTATCTCTATCAAATAGTAAGTTATTTACCTCGATGACGTTGGTTGTGTTACCAATAACGAAATCAACGAATCTCTCTTTGGTCGTGGTAGTAATAGTTGTTGTGTTTGCAAAGAAAGGGTATTGATAGTCATTTGCTCCGATGTGAAAGAGATAAACAGCTTTCGAGACGACTCTTCTAGCCTCTCCATCTCCTAGTTTCGATCTCAACACTTGCGTTGCGTTCTTGAAGCTGCTTAGTTGCGTTCCCAAGTCTTTTGACTTTGGTGAAACAAAATAAAAAGTCAAAGTCAATGATCTTAGTCAAACATATGAATATGTGTTTTGTATTTGTTGAAGAGATTAATTACCACTCCGGGAAAAGTTGCGGCAAATACTCCGGCGGCTGTGGTGGCGAAATTAAGACCGTAGGTTAACTGGCTGGTACTGTAACCAGGTTGTAGATTTGGTGGGAGCAATGGTAACCAAGCATCTTCAGCTACAACGTCCAAAATCAGCAACATGCATTATTAGTATGGTAACATAAATAAAAACACAAGTATAAATCAATTAGGTTATAACTTTTTTTGTCTAAACAAAAATAATTTAAAGGTAAGAAGATGTTGTAAACCAAGCGAGAACGCCCCAGTGGTCTTAAGGGAGTTTCGGCCTCAGTACAGATTCGGGTTCGAATTCCGCTGGCCACTAAGAATAAAATTTAACATTTAGGCTCCCTCAGCGTCCGGTGACCGAGGCGTATTCCGACTGATAACGTAGCCTGATACGGACACTCGACTAGTTTGGGCCCATTTCGGTGGGACAGGGATATACCGGTTATTAAAAAAAAAAATTGTAGAACTGATGATTTACCGATGAAATCTATCATTATCCGACCATTGGAGACCCGTCCCGTCGGAAACTGAAACGTTGTTTTACCGTATGGCCAGTAATTAGACCGGAAACCAGGGAGAGAGTCGAAGTAGTTGTTGTTTCCAGCTTCGAACAGAGAATCTCCGAACACGAACAAAGCGGCTTGGTTCGTAACGAGATCGTTTTTGCAAGAAATCGAGCCGAACGATAAGCTTACCGTGCAGATGAATAAGATGATGATCATTGGACTAAATTTAGAACTTGCCATGTTTGAGTTGTAGTGTTATTTTTCTTCCTATTCAGAACTAGTAGCTGGTCCGCTTTATATATGTGCAGGATGTTGAATATGATAGGTTTTAATAATGTAGCGTGGTCAAGTTGCTTGTATTTGTAATCATATATTTCAGTTGTACGACTTTGAACATGATGTTCATCAAAGACAAGACTCGATTACTTTTGAATTGGGCTGCGCAGTTTTGACGAAGGCAGACTCAAATATTTTTGACAATTCTCTTAAATAGTTTTCTTTAAAGATTTTGTCAAAAAAATATTCTTTTAGGAAAAACAATTGAAATAACCTTTTTACTTTGAAATTTTTAATATTTATTTTTTATTTTTAAAAATTTTAAATTCACCTTAAAACTATATTCTATAACTTTAAACTTTAATTCTATATTAGTTAATTGCAAGAATATAAATGTATATTTATACTTTTTAAAAAAAAAAAAATTTTGTTTTAAAATTATTTTTCTGATAAAAAGTTTTTGGAATTATCCTAGATCTTTTGTATTTTTTCAGAAAAAAATATATTTTGTATATGGCTGCGGAGTTCGCGAACACAGCCTCAAGTAATTGATAATACTAGTCGTATAGGTACCTTCTAACGACCTATTAATTAAAATACACATTTGTATTATTTTATTTCAGTTGATTTACTTTTAATGTTATGTTATCCGGTTTTGACCAGGAAAAAACAAAACATGTGACCCTTGAAAGTAACCACAACTAATACTATAGTTGCTAAGGAAAGTTTTACATTCAAAAGGTACAGTTGATGTTGGATTTGTCAAGTGAATTAGAAAATGCAACGGTGTTCTGTTAGAGACAAGGAAAAAAAAAGCTGATTTGATTGAAGAGAAAATTATTCTTAGAAACATTTTTTTGTCTTTCTAATTACTCTATGAAACATTTTGTGGTTAACAAACACTTTTTTATGTGGTGCTTATTGAATTTACTCTCAACCACTTCTCTCTCGTTACTTTATCTTTTTACAGATATATCTGATTTTATTTATTTTTTATTTCAATTAAATACCATATCACTTTCCTAATATTTTTTTCTAATCCCTAACCCTAGTTTAGTCTAAACCACATTGTGCTTTTTTTTATCAAAGGATTTCAATAATAAAAAAACATTTGATATTGTAATTTCTGAAAGTCAGATTCCGTCATGGTGAAATCTATCTCCTCTACAACATATATAGAGAAAAATCGTAGAGCCTCCACTTGAAAATCAGATTTCTTGTCATGCGTAGAGGTGTTGGTTAGTATCTTGATCTCGATATGTTCATTGTTTAAGAACCGAATCAAAACACAATCATCTTCCTATCGAGGCTGAGCGATCGGGATTCCAGTGAATCAATTACCGGAGAGAAGTTAAGTGAATAGGTTATATCCCGTTCGCCACCACCACCACTAGTAACCTCTTTGTTACTTTCCTTTTGTCTTCCCTCATATCTTAACTATGTTTTGTTCTAATTTACTCGAGATCAAGTATAATTCTTTCTTGGCGTGCGCATAAAGATCCTTTGAGACTCGTGTTGAATTTGGTAAGTACCCAATCTAAGTTTTCAACATCGAATCTAAATGTTGGCTCTATTAATTTTTAGTGGGTTTAGGTAATTTGTGTATTGTTGCATTGGCTGATCTATGTCAACTTAGAAGCTCAATTTAGATTTTACAGCTCTTGTTTCTCACTTTTCTATACCAAAGTGTGTCCTTTAGATTTACAAAGTAATGAGAACAATGAGTTGATCTTGATTGTGTTTATTGGATCTATACTTTTAAAGGATTTAAACTATAGTTTGTATGAAATTTAATTTTTAATATGTGCGCAAAGAGAATACGATTTGGTTATCTTACATTTGTTTCCTTAACAAGTAACTTTTGTTGTAAACTGACACAAGATGGGTTCTAATTCAGTTGTTGACATGATGGAAGCTTTCTCCAAAGTTAATTATTATGGTTTTCACATCAATGGTTACATGAATGGGAGAGAATTAAATGCATTATAGGAAACCACTTCTACATCATCACCAGACATTCAAAGACAGCCTTTTGTAGTAGGTCAAAATCGATAAAGAGAATTTTGACACGGTTGGTCAACTCATGGTTTGAGATTTCCATTGCATGAGTTTATTTGTGATGGCTAGATGTTGCTAAAGGCGTATCATCAAGAAAAACATCTATTTTTTTATATGATTGTTCATTAATTGCATGATCAACGTGTTGTTCTTGTTAACTACATCCACACCTAACCTTTTGTTGGTAACCACATCCACATGTTCCATGTCCACAATAACACCATCCACTCTTCACAAGTCCTAGACAACTACATCCACACACCCTCTGTCCACAATACCCAAACAATACGCACATAGTGATTTTTCTTGGAAATCTACAAAACCATAGTTCATGCCTTCTCGACATGCACCTCATTTATCCTGAACAAGTTACTTTCTAGCTGCTGGTTAACAATCTCTTTTACCTCATGCTCTCTTTCTTAATGTATGTACTAAAAACTCTTTTTTGTAGTCTCAACCGGTTTTTGTTAGATGCAAACATTTCTAAACTCTAGTGTATAATTATTTAACTTATATTTTGCAGTCATTTTAGTTAGTTTCTATGTCCACATTCATCCGCAAGACATTTTTTTTCCAAAAAAGAAAATTATTATCACACTTAACCGATTCAGACTAATTGCTTTAGAAATCTAACAAAATTAGAAAAGTATCAACTCTCCACACTTGTCTAAATGAAAATAATAAAATAACAATCTTTCAATTTAAAAAGTAACTTACAAATCGTGTCGTTAGAACACATCACACTATTCTATAAAACTAACTCTCATTAATAGCCTAACTATCTACCAAACTAAACTAACAAAAACCAACTTAATAGTTTTTTTTTTTTTCAGTTGCACGCAATTTACTTAAGAGCATCTTCGTCCCTACTTCATAATTTACTCTATTTACTTAAAAATGGAATAGAAAATAGAAAAAGCATTACTTCATTTATACAATGATATTTTATTTTTTGTTCATCACTCCATTTTAGAGTAAATTATGAAGTGAAATGGAGATGCCCTAACGTCACATAAAAGGTAAATGTATTAAAAAAATGCATCAGTTTAATGAATTGTGTTTTAAATCAGAATGTGTTTAAAAATGTAGTAAAAAGGATAAAAGTGTCGAATTTGATAACTCGATCTTTTATCCAACATATACGTCATAATTGTGGAGTTACCTTTGCCACGACACTGAACGTGAGAAATTTCTAAAGCCTTTGCCGATGTAGTTCCAGAAACTTTTATAACTTTTCATGATAGAAGTATTTGACCGGTGTTGTTGATGTACTTTCTCAAATTCTATATTATCTCTCTTTTGGAAATTTAAAAGGTAAAAGGTAAAAACGGTGGTCTAGGACTCTAGAATCAGATTCGTCTTGAGTCACTTATGACGACGACAAGAATGATAATGAGATATGACGTTGACCTAATTAAGGCTTAACATCTTGGGCCCAATAGTAATATGACGTCGAGCTAATGTATAATGGGCTCTCTATCCTGGACAAATAATAAAACGGCCCGTTGTCTTAATAAAGGTCGACGGGTAGAGAAGCATCGCATACTGTCATTAATGTTGAATTGTTGATGCTTTGAGTATTTATTTATTTTTGGAATTATTATTGTTATACAACCTTCAAATATTCAAATCTATGGTAACACATGTCCTAGATTCATCGATCGATCTTCCAATTAATTTAAAAGTTTTGAAACAAGGCCTTGAGAGTGTAGGGTCCAACAAGATCGGACGGACCGTCCCACATCAACTCGGCGGTCTGTTGATTAGCCTTCTCAGACGTGTGTGAGCCATCAAAGAACATATAGTCACTAACATTTTCGCATAACTCGAAACCACGTGACGTTCCTGCTCGGTATCCACACGTACTGCTTCCCCTGAATGGTCCACTTCCACAACAAGCCTTCTTCACTTCCTTAAACCCTTGTTTTACCAAAACGACATTCACATTCAACACATGCATTATACTTGAGCCCTCACACACATATATATATATGAGATATTAAAAATAAATAACACACAAAGCTTGATACCATATTTTGTGGGATTCTCCATAGCCTCGGTTCCAGCAGTGTAAGAGTCGAAGAGAGAGTATTTGAAACCAGGTAATCGACGCTGTAGATCTCTCAAGACATTTGGAATCCTTACGTTGTGAAGTTTGATCAGCTCAGTGATGGGTTCGAAACATGATCCTATTCTATTTGGATCCATTGTTAGCAGTCCCGGGACACAGTCTAGTCGACCCATGTTCATGACCCCAAACTTCCTTCCTCCGAGTTTGTAAATTCCCTATACAATGCATAGTACAAAAACATTATAAAATGTTATTAATTACTAGCTTACCATATTGAAAATAATAGTTTTGTATCGAATTATACTTTTAGTCCATAAAAATATATAAATACCTCGATCACAGTCGTGGTGTTACCGATAACATAATCCACGAATTTGCCTTTGCTATTGGATTCAAAATGAGAGGCATTAATGGAGAAGGGATAAAAATAGTCGTTCGGACCAATCTGAATGAGATAGACCGCTCTTGAGATTATCCTCTTGGTCTCTGCATTTCCTAGTTTATCTTTCAACATCTTTTCCACGTTCTTGAAGTTGTTTAACTGGCTTCTCAACGATATCACGTTCTATATATAGAGATACAAAGAAAAAACGTTTAAAACATGTTAGATTAGAGTAGAGATATAAGTAACCCTAGACCTTTTTCAAGTACCGTTTAAATTGTATATAACGAGAAATTAATGATGTTAAGAAAATATAATAATTAAATGTTAAGCTAGATAACTTCAAACCTAAAATCAATTGGTGATAAGTAGAGTGATGCATCTATATTATATACTAAGAAAGATTCTTTCAAAATATCGATGTGAAACCTTTGACCTTAAATACGCTATTTCGAGATGATGGTTTTATGAGAATCAATCTCGAAATGTTCGGTCAAGGATCGATGACCAATTTTGGGCCGTGTCGCTGTAGACCGGGTTGGATGCATGGATCGGAAATTGATATCATGTTAATCTAGATGGACTTTTAACCTAAAACCAATTGGTGATAAATGAAATGACTCATTTCTCTTACATGCGAACAATCCCTTCAAATTACCGATGCGAAACCGTGGACCCTAATATTAAATACCTGTGGTTGATATGTTTCGACCAAAGCTCCGGCGCCGGCAGAAGCGAAATTAACGCCGTAAGTAAACTGACTGACGCCAGTTCCGGGCTGTAGATAAGGCGGAATCAACGGTAACCAAGCGTATTCCGCTGCATGAGTCGCAAAATAGTTCCATGGGAAATGTTACAAACATAAGATTCAAATGAAGAGTTATAAAAATAATAAGATAGATATGTGTTTATGATTACTATACCGATAAAATCTGGAATCAAACGTCCGTCAGAGTTTCTCCCGGTCGGGAACTTAAACGTGGTTTGACCATACGGCCAAACGTTTGCTTGAGCAGCTCGGTGTGTGTTGATGTAATTGTTGTTGCCAACGTCGAACACTGAGTCTCCGAACATGAACAATGCTGCTTGGTTCGTTAGCTGACTTTTCTCGCAGCTTATTAAATTGATTGATAAAATCGAAAATAGTAAGAATATCGAATAAAATCGCTCTTTCATTGCCATATGTTTATACTAATGTCTGTGACATATAATTAAGTCGAGCAATGCTTGTGTTTATATAGGTGATATTGAGTCAAAGCCAGCTAGAAAAAAGATTAAGAAAAGTGATATCAGACGTTTCTGGACAGTTTCCGCCAAAAATTAAATTACAAAAATTCCTCTTTGAATAGTCTAAATGTGATTATAATATGGGAGGGAACTATATAAATATAATACAGTTGTATTAGTCAGTCAAGATTTGGATAAAAAAATATGCTTGAAATAATTGAATATAAAGCTATATATTAGTTTCTTGTCTTTCACGGGATTACTGGTCAAAGGAAAACTTTAACTATATCATGTGAACTGATTAGTTTAATTAAATCAAAAGAATACCAAATCAAATGTATTTTTTTTTTCATTTTCGTAAATTGTTTTCTTTTTGTGGTGAGCAACTAAGCTCTAGTGAAAGTTTCAATCACGGGACGTTCCTGATTTGTATCCACACGTACTGCTTCCCTTAGCGGTCCACTCCCACAACAAGGCTTCTCTACTTCTTTAAACTCTATTTTACCAAAACAAACAATCACAATAGAAATATACATTTTAAGTTATTACATATAGGACTTTTTTCACATACACAAAAGTATATATGGTCATGAACTAATGCAGTTTACTTAAAGAAGTAAAAAGCAAATGTTAGATATCTAGAATCATGCAGTCACAACTAAGCACTGTATACATGGTTTTGGTTTTACCAAGAATCAAGTTAACAGTCGTTAGAGTTACTTCCCTTAGGGAACTTGAACGTTGTTTGACCGTTCTAAGAATGGTTTAAGTGTTCGTGTCAACTGATTAGTTTAATCAAATCAAAAGAACTCCAAAGCAGATGTAAGTTAATTTTCATCTTAACTACTAAAATGTTTGTCAACAATAACATTGAACCTTTTTTTCATCATATCCTTAGTGCCCCTACGGAATCATTTGGGTGCAAACTTTTTTTTATTCTCTTGTCACTCGTCAGCAACTTGGGTGGATTCTCATCGAAAGGTTCACGAGAAAGTTTACAAGAATAACTTGATTTTTTATCTTGTTATATATTCAACCAAACCAAACCCTATGCTTTCTGTTCTTTTCCGAATCTTTTATCCATTTTTAAAGAGATTAAAAGTGAAGCTGTTCGGTGATTATACGATGAATGAGTAAAGAATATAGCATTTCTCAATATCAAATCATCTACCAAGCAAAAGTTTTGTTAGAAAGAGAAGATACATAGAACAAACAGTTTTTATATAAGTAGGGGGTACAAAACAAAAACACTTTCGAGGGTGATGATGATACGCTAATAAGAAGAAAGATCAAAAACAGAGTTTGAACATTAATAAACTGTCTTAAAAAAGACAAAATAAAAAAGAGGCTCATTAGATAGAAATTAAAATACTCTATTTACTTCATCACCCCTTTTATTTCAAGAATTTAAAAGAGACACTCTCCATGGGAGAGAGACTCATAAGATGACGATGCCATAAGCTCCAGCTGTGACTTGTAACCATTCCCCCCCCAACAGCAAAACCCTGTGAGACAACACCACACAAAAACCAAACTGAAGTTTAAGTAAACCAAAGCTAAGGCTATTTGTCTTCACCAATGGACTTGAAACTCACCAACACACACACACAAAGAGCTTTATTTACAAACTAGGGCAACCCATCAATCAATTCAGAAGACTCCACCATCCAGCATGGAGTTGATATCATCTAAGCTCCAGAGGTCCATTGGGTTTGCCTCTTCCTGAGTCACACCAGCAGCATCTATACCGACCATAGCTTCCATTTCTAGTGGAGACTCCCATAAGGCGTTGTTTAGGTATGACATCAGATCATCAGAACTATCATTGTTGTTTGTCCCATCCTCAGAGTTGGTTTTGAGCTTCTTGGCTGCATTGGTTTCTTCACTGAAAGGAGCTTGGTTGTTATTGACTAGCATTGAAGAGATCTCAGGTGTCTTGGGACCGTGATCACTCCACCCAAACTCAGAGCAGTCCAACGAGTTACTGCCCTGGTCAGAACTGAAATACTGGTATCCATTGTTGCCTCCAACATCAAAGAACTGGTTGTTGTACATCTGAGGCTTCTCTTCCATGAAACTCACATCACCAACGGAGTCATGTCCCATGTTGTCAAAGGAGTTGTTGAAGTACTGACTTGGCTGCTGAACCAAAGTTGGGATTTGGTTTGGTTTAGCCACTGGCTTCTTCAGATTACTGGTCTTAGCAGTAGGGCGTTTCTGGGGGACACTAGGGACCATCTCCTCTGGGAAATTCACCTTAGCTTTATTGCCACGGATCCTGCGTGCAGCTGCATCATAAGCTCTTGCTGCTTCCTCAGCAGTGTCGAATGTTCCAAGCCATTCCCGAGAGCCTTTTCTAGGATCACGGATCTCAGCGGCCCATTTTCCCCAAGGGCGCTGCCTAATCCCCCTGTACTGATTCTTTCTCTTCCTCTTAGAAGATTTCTCAGCTTGTCCACCAGACTCTATGGTTTTCTTGCCAGAAACTGGACCTAATTAAGCCAAAACATCAATCAATCATATGATAAATAAACTCACAGAGCAAGTTCGAAAATACACAACCAAAAATTGTATCATCTGCCCAGAAGCTATGGGATCTGGACATCCACAACACAATATAATACAAGTAACAAAACCAACAATATCAACCATTCCCAAAGACTTGAAAACAATAATTAACGCTAGAAACTTAAAAAAAAAAAAAAGCCTCTGAAAACGAAGATCCAGAAGATCTAAATCATTTCAAGAACTTTTAAAACGATCACATAAAAACAGAAAAGTCAAACCCTTTACTACTTGACAAACTCTCAATATGTCTAGGAAAAAAAAACAAAGTCCAGTAATCATGTAACAGAACAAAGCTAGAAAGGTTCGATCTCTTGTCTCTTTCCCCAGAAACCTTCAAAAGCTATTCAGATCTTAACTCTCTGTCTATTGAGCAATAACAATCTAAACAGAAAGTAAAAACGAATATGGAGATAAACCCATAACAAAGCTCTCATCTTTTCATACTGAAATGAAACAAAAAAGTTCATAAAAATCAAAACTTTAAACATTTAACACATAAACACACAAAACCCAACTCAAAAGATTTGAGATTTGAATCAATACCAATAGAGGCGAAGACGGTGGGAGGAGGAGAGGCTACATGCTTGGTACCTGCCGCGAAAACAAAGGGCTTGACATTAACGAAGACATTATCGTCATCAACATCGAATTCATCTTCGCAGTCGAAGGATGCATCATCATCCTTAAACCCTTGAAAATCAGCTTCGAATTCATCGTCCAGATCGAAGAAATCGGATCGATTCTTCGACCTCTTCTTCGAAGGTTTCCCTTTGTTCTTCAGATCCGGCCAGAGATACTCGCTGGTGACGCGGCGGAACCTCGGCGGAGGGATGAAATCGGAGATTATAGCTCCTCCACACATGGCGGTGTTGAATACTCAAAAATGTAAACTTTAGCGGCGAAACGGTAAGTATTAGCTTCTCTGGGGTTCTCTTTTGAAATATTTATTTTCTCTCTCTCTGTGTTTTGTTGCTCTCCAGAAAGATAGAGAGATGGTGCGTCGTATATTATATAGATTGATTGTTTATTATTGTACCCTTGCTTTGTGACTCGTTCTACAATAATGCCATTGATTGACTTGAGGTAAGGTAAGGTAATTTCTAATCTTTTAGGTCGGTTAATACGTGTCCTTGGTTTTATGCAATGGGTTGATGAATATAATTTACTATTTATAGCTTATAAACTTTAATTACAATAGATTTATTTGGTGTGGATTCTACTGATGTTATCATTATATATGAAAGATAATCATGAATAAAATTGGAAGTATATAATTTATTATTTTCATTTTATATATAGAGATATTTGGGTAAGCAAATCTGTTGAGCTAAATAGTTGGAGTTATCATTAAAAAATAAACTCTAGGTGTCATTTTAGAACTAGTGCTAATTGATGTCCTTTGGATTGTTTGATGATATAATGTATTGCATTATGTGGTGTGTAAAAAGTAATCTCCTTAATTATGAGAAATTAAAGAATAGAAAGTGATAATTGAGATTTGGATCTTCCAAAATTTCAGTCACCAAATGACAGATATACTATAACCAGTAATGGGAAGTTTTTGTGAATTATGTAGATTTTACACATTACCTAGCAAAAATGGTATTTAAGAATTAATAATACATTTGATCAAAAAATAATAATACTGTAACTAAATTATTTTTTACAAATGTAAACAAATTTCTATTTTATAATTAATATAAATATTTATTAGGAAATGTATTTTGAAAGTATTTGATGAAATCAATAAATATTTATCACATGGTATAGAAAAAATTGTTTATAATTTGACTAAACACTATCTATAATAACATTCTTTTGTTAGTAGTGTTTACATTCGCTTGATTACAACATCGAGTTTGCTATGAAAATATAAAAAAAAAACAGGCCAATGATATTAAAAAGTACATATAAAGTTAAAAGTAAAATGGAAAACATTAATCTTAGAATCTTGAAGAATGCGGAAGAGACATCAAGAAGGTGTATCCGTGTGACCACGGTAAATAAAGGAGGCCATCAGAATTGAAAAGTGTTAGGTGCATGCATCATTCAATAATAGTATTAATATTTGAGAAAAGAAAAAATAGAATCAATCAAAACACACACAACAATTATAGAGCCCGCTTTATATATATTTAAGAGTATTAAAACCCGTCCTTTACGAAAATGTTAATACCACTTTGATTTAAATTTGACATGATGCATAATTTTGAGAAAACAAGTTTAGAGCTTTGATTATCAATCAAAATTTTATTAATAATCAAAGTAACAGTAAAAAATCTTATGTTGTAGCATTTTATATTGTTGTGTGAATAATTGGTCTTAGACATACTTAAGCTAAAAATAGACAAGAGTTTTACCCTAACCATTTTTGTATAAAGACAACGCAAACTTGACCATTCATAAAGATTGGGAGGGCTTGATGGTGTAGACAGTGGTAACTTGTTTTAAAATCTTTTGAATCTTCGTGGATACACCATATGTTCACGTTTTGAATGGGTTTGGAACCCCCTCGTGTAACAACGAGTCCTGGTTATGCTTTATATGTAACCGTCAACTTTTTCTTTTAGTCATTTTGAAATCACGCTAACCTCTATGTAGAAGCTGTTGCGTATCACATTTAACTCTCTGAGTCTGAGCACACGAGGAAAATTCTGGAATGCGTCAATTCATGTCTACGTAAACCAACAAGGTTGAGCGCAAACAGTAATATTGTTACAATATTATGATAAAACACTTAAACCTAGTGTTGGTAATACTCAAACCCGCCTTAACATTTGTAACAACCCGTTCCGTGAGACTCATGGTCGATATTCTGCAAAATTGTGAACCTAGATACTACAGAGCGAATTGTCACAACATCATTCTTCTTCTATTGGATTGTTAACTTGTTAATTTCACTTTTATCTACATCGTTAATTTTCCCAACAAAGTTTTTTTGTTAAATTGTAAATATATTTAAACTGAAAATTTAATAGGTATACAATTTACGTTAATAAGTTGAAATAAAAAAATAGTTTCATGGGAGAAAAATAAAATAAAATTATAGGCAATTGGTACTTAAACACCTCTCCTGACAAAAAAATGTCATTAATCTCACTAACACAGAATCTTGAGTCACCCTAAAATGTCAGACATTCATATCTTTAAGTGTTAAAAATGAGTTACAGCATGACATTTTCCATGTTTAAGGTATTCATATACACGGTACTTGTACATAGATGTATACTTATAGTTTGGTTAGGCAAGCTTATTCTTACATAATTTCCAATTTCAACTAAGTGTGATAGAGGAAGTAAGGAAACCTCCTTAAACTAACAAGATTGGGCTGAGACACTTGAAAGCAATACCCAATAAAATGAATCCACAATTCGAGGTCAGATTAAATTGTCAGCATTGCTGAAATCCAACCGTTGAGACGGTGATTAATTAAAAATAAAGGAACCCTAGAAGAAAATAACATGGAGCCGCAAAATTCGGAATGCAAAAAAATTGAGGTCATCTAAATTGTGCGCTTGTGTTACACGTGTGTTAGAGCAGCATTAATTAGAGATTTTAGAGGGTGTTTAGAGTGGATTTTTGTAGGAGAGGATCCACCAAATTAGAAGAAGAGGTGCTAAAAACTTCAAAATAAGCACTTTTTTTTGTGTGTTTCTTTTACTGTTCGCGAGCTCCACTGACATGCGGCGGTCGGCGATTAGTTTATTTTTTTCAAAATTTTTTTTTTTAGAAAATCAGAAGAAAAAAAATTAAGCATTCTGGATGCTGGGTTAATCATGATCTTAGTGTTACAAAGATTATTGAGAGTCGAAAGCGATAAAAGAAAGTCGACAAGTTGAGCAAGTGGACTTATTACGACAAGGCTTAACGCTGTCCGGTCCCACCTTGTACCAGACAGTTGACGTCAGATTAATTAACTAATATTATATTAACTATTTGGTACCTAAATTATTTTACGTAATGATCTAATAAAATTTGAATTTGGTATTTAAACTTATTAAAACTAGTTTTTACATACTTGCAACCTACATAATATGAAGTAACCAGTAAAATTTATATGTGATATAGTGACGAGATAGAACGACATCGTTTCAATTAGTTAAAAAAAAACTTATCAAAAATCAAACCCTAATCTCTAATAAGTAAATAATATATCATGAATTATTTGTTATAGTATAAAATTTCATTTATATATGTAAAAAACATTATATTACCATTTAGATTAGTTATTTTTTTTTCCATCAACACCAACACTAACACCAACAAATGTCAAACCAAAAAAAAATTAAAATCTCAAATAAAAAATTATTTTTTGTAAACAAATAAAAAATTTATTTCAAAAATTATTAAAAAAATATTAGATATTATATTTTAATTTAAATATTTATTTTTAAAAAATTTGTTAAAATTGATATATTTATCTTTTAAATTATTTATAATTATTAAAAATGTGTGATATTCTTACATTTATTATTGAATCGAGATAAGATGAATTTTCATAATATTGATAATTTAATATTATAAAATAATTTGTTTAAATTTTTCTTAATAATATAATCGTTTTCTATTTTACTAATAATATATGTTTATCTAAATGTTTTACTATTTTGAAAAAATAGTAATAAACTAAAACTATATCAAATGATTGACAAATGTTATATCAAATAAAAATATAACGATAGTTTGTTGAAATTAGTATAAAAATCTACTTATTAGAAATTAGTATTAGAAATCTAAATATAGTATTTTGTTTTCCAAGTGAACAATAGTTTTCCACTAACATTAACAATTAATGTTTGTATTGCTAGTGTGCTAGTGTGTTGAACGTAAGTTCGATCCATAGTAAGCGTTTTTTTCTTCTTCTTTTTTTGACTCAAAACGACGTGATTTTGGTTACAATAAATATTCATCTACGAACCGGTCCACCTCAGCATGTTAGTGACATGAATTCGATGCTTAGATAGCGATTTGACGATATAAATTTAGTTTAGATACTAATTAGATGTTTTCTCTCATTTTCATTAGGCAAGAGCATCTGGATTATTCAGGTTATCAATTAAAAATTTTAATTACACAAAATATATGATATTTTACAATCTTTTAAAAGCAAATTTATTTTCATATTATGTTTTCTCAAAATTATACTTGGGAGAACTGAAGAGGGATAATATTAATATACGTATTCAATCAATTCAATATGTACAAGATAAAGTTATAACAAGGAAAAACATATACAAAGATAGAGTTAAAAATGCAAAAGGAGGTAGGACCATTTTCTTTTGGTTGGATTGAGACAAAGCTCCTAAAATAGCTAATCTCAAGAAACCGAAAATGATATTTCTGAAAGCTACCCGTACCCTGCAATTATTTTTTTGTTTCCCTATTAACTATGAACTGTACGAACTCAAATAACTAAATTGTTAAAAAGAATTAAATACTCATTTTGTTCAATATTTTGTAGAAAAAAAAGTCTCCGAAAGTAATGAAACTATTATATTTTTTTAACAGTAGTTAATCTGCATTATCTTTGAGGACAGTAAAATCTAAAAGCTCCAAATCGCATATTTCATTCTCAAATCTAAGCCTTTATTTAGTCAAGAAAAAATAAAAATCTAAGTCATTATTTAAGACATAATCTTGGTGTCTGCCATTACTAGCAGTAAATTAGATACACCAACACACCTCTCACTACACGTATCTTCTAAATTTGGCTATAATCGAATTATCATTCTTTTTTTTGTTTTGTTTCTTATTCGACTCGAATCATCATCATTCAATTCAAGTGAAACGACGAAAAAAAAAAGAACAGAAGAATCGTACTGATTTTTGTTCAATTTTATATGGACCATAGAATTTGTGAAGCTAGCCGACCTAAGTAGTGAAAGGGATAATGAAATAATAATATTTCACCTTAGAAGTAGAAAACAATTAGAGCATAATCAACCCTAAGAGACCCTTAGTTTTTTTTTTTTTTCTTTTTAAAAAAAAAAATAAAAAAAAAAATAAAAACGGATCAATCACGGGCTGCCACGTGTCAGTGGGGTCCGTGAACAGTGCAAGAACCCAACTAAGAACACCTCTTAAATAGGAGATTTAAGAGGTGGTTCTTAAGGGATTTAGCGGGTCCCACCCGCTAAGAGACCCCTTAAGAACCCCCATTGTTTATGCTCTTAGACCATCATTATCCTGGAAACCCACATGGGTTTCCAGTTTTTTTTTTTTCTTTCATAAAAAAAAAAAAAAAAAAAAATTAAAAAGACAACCAATCGCGGGCCGCCACGTGTCAGTGGGGCCCGCGCACAGTACTAAAACTCCACCAAAATCGATTCTTCACTTGAAGCTTTGGCAAGCGGTTTTTAAAAAAAAAGTGGGTCCCACGGTGGGACCCACCCTTAAGAAACCCCGTTAATGATGCCCTTATCTTGAAGCCAAACTGAAATATATGGGCTTAGAACTTGAAGCTTTACAAGCCTCATTAGAAGCCTATATCACCAAATATACATTTGCTACACTGCTTTATTGGATTCTAAGATTATGTATCTAACAGCAAAAGATACATTTTACATTACAGGAACATCCAACAAAAGATCATAGACATTAGACAACAACAACAACTTATGATCTCTTACTTTTACATTTTATAAAAACAAAGAGACCAGAATTTTTTCTTGTCTCCAAACCCTAAAAACCCCTTCACAAAGGTTGTTGAAGAGTAACCACCAAGGGACTTGTCACATTTCGTTTCCCATCCGACCAAACTATATGACCGGTCTCAACACTTGTCGCTCCTGGTGACAGTTTCACCTCCGTAGTCTTAACCCTAACCACAAAACTCAGTTTCTGCCCGACCCGTCTGAACGATAGCTTCTCCGGCTCAACCGTCACCGTCGTCCCTCTCGGCGGCCTAATCTTTACCTCATAAACCGAGTCTGAGTCTCCTACATTTGTCACTGTCCTAATGAAATGTGTCGACAATTTACTCTCTCCATACTGCTGAAACACGACGGAGAACGACGGATAGTTCAAGTTCCCGACGTGTCCAGCCCGTCTAGCACCATCGCAGTCAGCTTTGCGACGTGTTATAGTCACAATGTTGGTCCCTGTGTAGTTCGAGTTACACAAGAAATTTATGTAATCGTAAGATGTTATATCGTAGACTAATCCTGGATCCATAGCTTTGGTCGGGTGAACATGACCCGACCCGTAATCCATAACCGAAGATGTGTTCCCCGTGGACTCGTCAAGCATTGGCTCATCTCGGTTATCCACCGTGTAAGCAGTAGTCATCAATGCTGACCTTATCGCCGCCGGGCTCCAATCAGGATGAGCCGCCTTGAGCAAAGCTGCAAGACCCGACACGTGCGGACACGCCATCGAAGTACCCGACAGAATGTTAAACTCAGTTCTCCGGTTGTCAGAAGGAACACCCGATGGACCAATCTTGTCAGGCCAAGCAGCGAGAATGTTTAAACCGGGTGCGATCACATCCGGTTTAAGAATCTCCGGCGACTCTGGATTAGGCCCACGGGCGGAGAAAGAAGCAACTACCGGTGCGGGTCGGATCCCAAGCCGGGTCCCTTTGAAAACGATCGTAGCCGTTGGCTGTTTAGACGAACGAGATTTAGATGACTCCGAGATGTACCTCCTGATCTCATCACCTCCAGAAGCACCGACCGATGTCGCAGGTAACACGTGGCAGTCAGCGACTAAACCTTCGCCGTCGAATACGCCGTTCGCTATAATCATCCCCAAGCCACCGTTTCTCCTCACGATCTCACCTTTGGTGGCTCTAGAGTTGATTCCTCTGTCGCAGAGAACGATCTTGCCTTTCACCAAACTCGGATCCAACGAGCCTTCTATACACAGAGACGACGAGTAACCGTCGCCGCCGAGCAAGCTACCACCGTAAACAAGCGGGTACATCTTATCCGGATCCAGATCCGGTCCACCGTAAACGCTAACGCCAGGAATCGTTTTCCCGTTTCCGAGCTTCACATTCGCCGGGAAGTCACGATCGATTGTTCCGGCGCCGACCGTCGTCATCCACGGCGCGACGTTCGTCACCGTTAAAGCACCGGGACCGCCGTTTCCGGCGGAGGCGGAGACGAATATCCCCCTGTCGATAGCTCCGAAAGCTCCGATGGCGATGGCGTCGAGGTAATAAGGAACCACGACGCCTCCGACGGAGAGAGAGACGACGTCGACGCCGTCGGCGACCGCCGCGTCGAAGGCGGCTAAGATGTCGGAGTCGTAGCAGCCGGAGTTCCAGCAGACTTTGTACGCGGCGAGTCTCGCCTTCGGAGCCATGCCGGAAGCGACGCCGCGAGCGTAGCCGAGAGTTGACGCCGGAAAAACGTACCTCCCGGCGGAGATGGAAGCGGTGTGTGTCCCGTGGCCGTCGGAGTCACGAGGGGAACGAAACTCCGTCGTCTCGTTCATCTTCCCGTTGGTTGCTTCGTACCCGCCGCAGAAGAACTTCGCTCCGACGAGTTTCCGGTTACACGCCGTCGCCGGGAAGTCCCGTGAGGGGACGCATTGGCCTTTCCATTTAGTGGGAACTGGGCCAAGGCCACGGTCGTCGAAGCTGGGCCTCTCGGGCCAGATACCCGTGTCGATAACTCCGATAACAAGATCCGACCCGAAGTCGGACTCTTCGAGGAGACCGGCTTTGTCGGTGGACCTAAGGCCAAGAAACTCAGGGGAGCGAGTGGTGTGCAAGTGACGGACTTGCTCGGGGATAACTGAGATGACGTGAGGATGGTCTAAGAGGTGAGTAGCTTCTTGAGCGGTGAGTCTAGCGGAGAAGCCGTGGAAAACGGTGTCGTATGTGTGGATGATGGAGGAAGGAGTTGAAGTGAGTGAGGAGCTGTACCAGTGACGGTGAGTGGGGAAGATTGAGGGTTTAGCTTCGTGGTCGACGTGGACGATGTAAGTCAAGGAGTTTAGGTCGTTGGAAGAGGAAGGAGAAAGATGAGTCAAGAGGAAGAGGAAGAAGATGAAGAAGAAAGCCATTGAACGGAGAAAGTAATGGTTATTATTTTTAACTGTTGATTCAAGATTTGGAGGAGGAAGAAGAAGAAGAAGGTGGAGGGTACCACATTGGGTGGAAGCGGAGAAAGAGAGGAGAAACCTAGTGCAAAGTGTGAACAAAGAGCAAGGAGTAGAAGTTGTGAGACTGTGGCTAGTGTCTGTGAGCTGGAGCCACTGTCTTTTTGGCTTTGTTTATTATTACTCAATTACCCCTATGCATTTGAATAAAAGTAAAAAAAGAAAAAAATTAGAGTTATGACTTTATGAATGAACATAAATATTTATAATATCTAGTTATGTCTCAGGTGACAGATTCATATGTTCCTTCCGTTCACGGGATTTATAGTTTATAAATTTGCAAGATGCAGTAGATTGGATTGGTATATTTGTCGAATTAATATTATCTTAAGAAGTTTTTAATGAAAATTTGATTCCATCTTTGTCACTAGAGTTTGAATGATTACGAACTTCAAAGCATACAAAACAAAGCTGAGTGTCCACGTCATTGTGAACTGGCGAATGCCACGTGGGGTCCCATGCTTGTTCGAATCGCTCGTGGTTGAATCTTTTAAAATCAAAATAAGCACTATGATATTTTTGGGGGTGACTACTAGATATTTAGATAGTGTAAAATGTATTGAACACACTAACGTTACAAATGATTCTAAAATAAAAGCATGTATCGTATGCGAGGAACGGCTTATTAAATGTAAAGGGAGTAGTGACTATTGTTGTTGGTAAGATTTATGGTTTACAACACCATATTTTGAATTTTTTTGAAGCATATAATAAAGACGAGTTATGATGTGCCCAAGTTTTCATAGAAATCCACCTGAGTAGGTCGATGTTTACGCCATGTTAATTTCCGTAAATACAGTACTATATACTAACGCATTTTCATAAACACTTTTTTGAAAAGCATTTTCATAAACACAGAAGCCGAAAGCAGTGTTCACGTGTTTTTGTTAGTTTCGGCTATTTTTTCTTTTCTTTTTTTACCTTGAACCTATCATCTTAAACATACTAATTACTGAAATAAAAAGAAAAACTAATTTAACAAATAATGTACCCATTCAACTGTGTTGGTGGGTGATAGGGTCAATAAGTAGGTCCACTGTTTTATTTATTTTAGAAATGAGACGAATTACTGAAGTTATTATCCACATTAAATAGACACTTCATAGAAAAGAAAATGAGACTAATGTTGATTAAAGCCTTAAAAGTCATATGCAACTAGTGACAAATGAGGAATAAGTAGACCTCTTTCTCTTGTTAATTTCTTTTTACACTTTAGCTTTTAGTTTTAGCAAAGGTGACAATTATTATTTATTATTATTATTATTATTTTGAAAGGGAAATAACAAATAGAAACACACATAAATTATTCATAAAAAGGCTTCTAGGTACGAACTTGGCATGAGTGAGTAGAAACCCACACTGATCCACAACCATAGCAGAACTGAAAACCACACCTGAAAAATAATACAAGAGAAAAAAAATTACTATCACTTTAAAACATTTCCCATAACAAAATAAATTGTAAAAAACATAATAAAACACTTATATACCTGCACGTTATATGCATACATCCATCAGCTTTCTCAACGTAAAACTTGCAACTAGGGCACCTCCTCCACTGCTTATTCTTAGCCATCTGAACCAACAAAGCATCTCCCTCATCACTACTCTTCTTCCTCGTGTTCCCATATCTCTGGAACTCCTCACAGCCAATCCCAGCATGCCACGCCACCTTACACTGAGCGCAGAACATTCTGTGACAAGATGGACACTCGGTCTGCGTCACATTACCACCACCACCATCGTCAAGAACCATCACAGATGAACAGTCTTTGAACGGACAGTAAAGCTTGTCCCATGAAGATATCAAAGACTCGCACAAGATCTTCTCCCAACGCTCGAACACGTCCTTTGGGATCAGATCTCTACACGTGTACGGCTCTATCAAACGCGTGCACTCCACGTCAGGGCATTTGATCTTCGCTGAATTTTCTTTGATCTTGGTCGCCACGTAACGGATGGTGCACTGAGTGCAGTAAGCGTGAGTGCAAGTGACTGATCCTCGGAACATGTCTGAAGAAGGCTTTTCGTCCATGCAGATCATACATAACCTTTTGGATGGTTCCAAGGGTTCGTTCTCGATTTTTATCACTGGTTCTTGCTTGATCAACGTGGCGACACTCCTTTGGATTTGGTGATGGTTATTGATCTTAGCCGTTGAAGCGATCAAGGAAGAGAAGAGAGCTTCTTGGAGATGAAGCTCTGTGGCGTAGTTAACGTCGGAGATGGGAAGAACTTCATCGTAATCGAATAAAGCAGAGAAGTATGATTCATCTACTGATACATCCATGTCCACCTTCGTGTTTGATGATGAAGATGAGGACGATCCATCATTCATCATATATAGTTTTGGTGATCTGTTTTTTTTTGTTCTCTATGGTTTTGAGAGAATGGTTGGGCTCATTCACGTTAAATAATGGCGTTGGATGTTGTATTCGAAGGGTCTTTTTGTTTAATAATAGTAAATGATACTCCTTATTGACTAAGCATTGGAATATGAAATTGAATTATTGTAGTCAAGTGCCTTTTGGTTATCTCTAAAAACAAAACAAAGCAAAACAAAGAAACCTTTCACATTTTTACTTATTTATGAGTAAATGTCACTGTGATATACTATATTTGAAAAAAAATGACGTTAATGACATTTTTTCATGTGAAGATAAGATTCTTTTCTTGTACGTTTTGATGCCTGCACAGTTGTTTTATTACTCATATACTCTGTCCGTTTTTTTTTATATATTTGATGTTTTATTATTATGCACATATATTAAAAAACATTTATTTTTTTTATCATTTTCTAAACAAAAACATCATTAATTGTTTATCTAACCATAATTCAACCAATAATAAAATTAAAGTTATAATATCATTGTTCATCTAACACTAATTACTAATAAATTTTACATATAAAATTGATACGTTAAATAATTTGAAACAAAATATTTTCTTTAAAAAGTCAAATATAAAAAAACGGAGTGAGTAAATTAGAAAACAATGCATTTAGAATATGGACATGTATTCATGTTTACAAAAGATAAAATAGAAAGAAGCAAATAGCTGCTTCTCTCACAGCCTTTTCTCTGTACATTCTTATTCAAGAGGCCTTTTTGGAAGAGAACAGAATTTGATTTCTGAAAGAGAAAGAAGTTTAGAGGAAGTCATAGCTGCTCCAATTGATCATTGTTAACTCTTGTTGTGAAGTAGTGTTTAGTCTTTGACCATCACCCTCCTCTGCAACTCTCAATTCTTGATAACTTTTTTGCAGAAGATCAAGAATCTCCACCTCTCTGTTTTTTTTATAGACCAACTTCAATAGTTAAAAACATTGAAACGTTTAATTTATGATTACAAGTTATTATACCTTGAGTAAGAAGCTAACACTGAACTCTCTGGGGGACAAAGAAGACCTTCATCGTACCCTTCACATATAACCTCTCCATTATCATCCTTGTAACACATGATCCCTTGTATCGGATCTTCAAACACCTGTTCTCAAAAAAAAAAACAGAACCCATTTTCAAAAATCAGATTTTGCCATATGGGAAGATAATCAAGACCCAGTTGTAGACAAAAAAAGAAGAAAGGATCGTACAGTGTTTTTCTTGGTGGAGTATTTTATTGGTTTAGGCTGTGAAACTGTGGCTTGCTTGACTTTAACTTGAACTTGACTCTGTTGAAGCATCAAAGTCTTTGGAACAAAACATGGTTTTTGAAGAGGAAGACAAAGTTTAGTTGAATATGCCATAGCCTTTGTGTTCTTGTTTTATTTTTCAGATGAAACTTTGATCTCTTCTTTTTGGGATGTAATGCTTGGTTTTATAGGTCCCAAGAGCTTATACAAGATAGTGGCAAACCCAAACTTATAAATTCGCATGATTGGTTGAATCTTAGTTTTAACTATATAAAAAGATTTTTATACTTTAAATTGGCACAAGATGCAAATACTATAATATCCGATAAGAGTGGTCATCTTATCAACAAGTTCATAATGTATTTGTCGTGGTGTCACTACTCTCATATTATTATTAAATTGTAAATTGTTCGTTTATTGAAACTTGAAACGTTGGCCAGTCAGTTTTTTTTTTTTTTTGTTTCCTGTTATCGTTGAGTTTATGCAAATTATACATAAATGTCTACTCAGGTATGAGTATTGATTGGTGTCGTTTAAAAGAAAATAGATATTAACTTGTCGTTTACTTAATCTGATAAAAAAGTCTATTTCAACATAAAATTTACGAGTCGTGCCTATTAATTTCCAAACTTTATAGTAGTGCATATTTCATATTAAATTAAATAAAAATTTTAAAATATTATCTAAATTTTATGCATCGTGTATTTCATTCTCGAACTTTATAATAGTGCATATTCTATACTAAAATAAGTAAAATTAAAAAAATACTACATAAATTCTCAAAATCGTGTTCTTATATATTTATATATATATATATATATATTAACCATCAAAAATGTTAGTCATCTGTTAATTTTATCTAAACGACGTTATTTTAGATAAATTATGTAAAATTAAAATTTAAAAATAGCAAATGAACTCTCAAAATCATGCTTATATATATATATTGACCGTCAAAGATGTAAGTCATCCGTTAATTTATAAAAATAATGTCATTTTGGTTAAATTCTGTAAAATTAAAAAATAATTTTTGGCAAGTTCGAACTCTCGCACTGATGGACAAGTAAGAGCATATTAAGTTCTAGACCAAAATATTTTTTACGTATTGATCATGTAAATATTAACTTAAATATAAGTTTTGGTTTAATCAAATAAATGCTATCAATTTTTTGTGTTTTAATTTTATCAAAAAAATCTATAATTATTTATGTTTTTAAATTTAAAATTTAAAACATTGTTTTATAAGTTTAAAATATTTATTATTGATTCAAATATTTGCTTTATACTTATCCACTAGTGTTAGAGTTCGGATCTCCCATTTTTTTATTCTACATAAATGATCTAAAATGATGTGTTTAACATCTTTGACGGTCAATATATATAAACAAAATTTTAAGAGTTAATATAGTATTTTTATAATTTAATTTTACATAATTTATCCAATATAAAATGTTTTTATAAATTAACATATAACTAATACATTTGATGGTATATATATATATAAACACGATTATGAAAGCTTATGTAATATTTTGAATTTTTGTTTAGTTGAGTATAAAATATGCACTACTATAAAGTTTGTGAATGATAATGCATGCATAAACTTCATATAGTATTTCTAAGTTTTTGTTTAATACAATATAAAATACTCACTATTTCAAAGTTTAGAAAGAAATAAGCACAGTTGAAATAAAGGCTTTTCCCCTGCTTTCACATTACATGATTATTTGATGTGCTTTCACATTACATGATTATGAGATGACGACTTAATAGTGTAACTTATTGTTTATCATCCGCCCGTGGCCCAGTGACGACTTGCTTCTAACTTAACTAAACTGTGGCGACTGGCGCGTGTCCGTCTTAGTTCCATGTATTTTTTTTTTCTGTTTTATTTCAAAATGTCAATAATTGGTGTATAGTTAACGATACGATTAGACAAGATGTTGGCTGAACGTGGAGACATCAACGTACAGTTGCTCGGAAAAGGTCGTCTATTTGCAGCGTCAGTGAGGTGTTTTCTAGATTAATATTATCTCGCTGGTATAACTAATTAACAAAATAATACCAAACTATACATGACAATGTAGCAAAATGGTGGGATACTTGGTCTGAATTACATGATCTTGTCAACCGTCCATTTGAAGACATCTGATAAAATTGAAACGATACAACAAAGATTAGCATAGTTCCTGCGCAAAAATGATATGTATAAATCGAAAAATGTTCTAATTTTTTCTTTTAGCAAAAAAAAAAAGAATATACATGACAAAGAATATTATTCTATCAAATAAAAATAAACTTAAAGGAATCTTTATTTTGTTTTCTTAAAATTAAATCACAAATGCTATAGTTTTAACGACTATGGACATTCTGAATTAATATATATATATATATATTAAAACTCTAAATGGTGGAATGAACATATATATTAGGCAAAGTAGGTCACATAACGTAGGAGAAAACCTCCTGAATGGCGTTTAACAATAAGAAAAAAAAACATTTCCACAATCATTCTCTTTTTGTCGCTCAGACCAAAACTAATGTTATGGTATTAGTAGATACTAGATGATGTTAATTACTAACGGATGATTCGGTACTTGGTATATAAAATCTATAATTTATACTCGTGATCTCTGATTCAGGAGGTTGGAAGGTTATATACGTCGTCACTCAAGACAATTTTTGTATGCCATTTTTCTTTATCGTCCTCCACTTGTTTCACCGTTATCAATATCGTATCTCTAAATTTATATATGCAAGTACTGTATGTGATTCTAAAGATTGAAACAATGATTAATTTTTATTATCTTATTAATCACTTACTTGTATTATGATGGTGAAGTACTGGAAAGTAGAAACCTACTACGACTACGAGTGAATGGATGAGATCTTGGAGCAAAGTTTTATTTAAGCTTAATAGATTTAAATGTTAGCCTACAATTTAGGCCCATTTTCTTAGATATATAATGATATTTACGGCCCAATTTATACGAAATATACAAAAAAAAAGGGAAAATTTACGGCCCAACTTATACGAAACATACAAAAAAATAGGGACAATGGTTTTTTTGGGAAACAAAAACAGGGAAATAAATATCAAACTTGTACCATTTTTTGTCTATAATGTTCTTTTTTACTTAGGAAATAAAAAAAAATAAATAATTTTACAACCCAAAAAAAATAGGAAAAATTGGAACATTTGAAGAAATACCTATGCAATATAGAGTATTTTATTTAGTTCTAAAAATATTTAAATAAAAAATTTAGATTTCGTTGAACTAACTGAAATTTGACATTTTGCGAAATGAAAAATGAAATCTACTTTTTAATTAATTCTACAAAAATTAGAATAAACCATCTAATTAGTACTTAAATAACAATAATCTAAATATATTTAGAATACACATTTTACGTTTTGCTCATAAGTCATAACTCTAAAAATATAGAATACACAATTTACACATTACTAAAAGTCTACAACATGTAGAAATCATGTTCAAACATGTTAATTATATTATGTATATATTAAAATTCATATTCTACAGATAAGTATGAACAATTCCAAAAATATGGAAAGAAAATATTTGGAAATATTTTGTTTCCATATTTGAAAAGTCAAAATTTTGCAACAAATTTTATAATTAGAATTTTGAATTTATAAATGAATTTATCATTATACTATCGAAAATATATTATTATTATTTTGACACGAAAATTTTTTGAATGATTGTAATTTCAAATTTATATCTAAAATATATTATAATTATTTTATAAATGGAAACATATTATAATTATTTTATAATTGTAAATATATTATAATTATTTTATGATTGTAAATATATTATAGTTATTTTATGATTGTAAATATATTATAGTTATTTTATGATTATAAATACATTATAATTATTTTATAATTGTGAATATATTATAATTATTTTATAATTGTAATTTCGAATTTATAAATGATTTTTAGGGAAATTATTGACATTTTAAAAATAATTAACCTAATGAAGTAATTAGTAGTTGAGATAAGCCTAAAGAGACAATATACCTTCTTTTTTTTTTGTCTAAAACACAATTTTTCCAAAAAAGTAAAGAGAAGTTTTAAGACAAACTAGAATTTGAATTTCACCTGTGCAACGGCTGTGTTTCCTATTTTTTAAAGTATTTAATTTATGATTGTTCGTATATATAATTGTTTGTAACTTATGTTGGTCAGTTTTGGATTTTGAAACAATAAAATGATGTATTAGATAACTTATTTGTCATTTGATGATTTTGTATGAACTGACAATGTTCTAATGTATTTGTTTATGAAACATACAATTTAATATGATTTGGTATATGAATTAATTTTTTAAATACACATTTTAAGCACATTTTAAGCACATTTTAAGCTGGTTATGATATTCTTTTTTGTTTTGCTATTTTATGAATCACAAAATTGACTTATATGCCAAATATTTCTAACACTTGTATCACTTACCGAAAAAAATATATTTTAAAACTTTTAAAAGGGAAACTAAAGTAGAAAATAATTATTTGGCAAACTTTGGAATTAGTTTTTATATATTACTTTACAAATTTCATATGAATAATATACTAAATTATTAACTTAACTTTTAGTTTTGTATTGTTATAATTAAATAGATTTTAGGTATAATATTAGAGGAAAATTGGTTAAAATATTGATTTTTTTTCTAAAAATTATTTGATATATATATATATATATATATATATATATATATATATTCCACTTTAAGGATGATTTTATATCAATTAAGCTATAATTACAAAATTATACTCTCTCTTTGGTACAAAAAAGATCCATGTTTAACAATTTTTTTTTTTTCTTAAAAATAAATTTTTATTTTATAATTATTAATCACCGGTAAAGATGCATTAGTATGAGAGCTTATCTGGAAAGAGGATCATGTCTATCATGAATCTGAACTCTACTGAAGTGATTTGACACCAATATATGCAAAGCTAGTAAAACTTAAAAATTGTGTGCTTGAGTCATAGTTCATTACCACTACAAGATTGCTGCTTATGAAAACCAAAAATGGTATGGAGACCACATATGCTTATTGTGTAGCCAAGTATGGTTAGGAGTGAGTTCGAACCAAGACAATATGTGAAAGTCTTACATCGATATGGAAAGAAGCATATAGTTAGGAGGTTTTTGAACCGTGCACTGTTAGTACAACTGGTGTGTTTGATAGTGTTCATGGAGCTGCGGTAGAAGATTCGGCAAAGTAAAGATCAGACTTTCTTTCAACTCCAAATTAGTCGAGTTCACAATTATTCATACACTCTTTCAGCGATTCAACCTACTGAAGTGAAGAAAATTGGTGAAATCGAATTGACAGTGAATTATACATGGCTCTAGCTGATGCGCACATACTCCTATAACCATAGATGAATTATACATGTCATCTAGGTTTTGTTGAGGCTGAATCTCTAAGAACTAAAGTAGTAAAGACTGTGTCCACGTGGTTGGTCATAGTCACCTCTAAAAAAAGTTGTTGTTGAGTACTTACTAGATCCATATGCACACATTTGGAGTGTACGCAAAGCGAAGAACATCACAAATATAATTAAGAACACTATGAGCCTTATATACATGGGAACAATTGATATTTCAACTAGAAAAGTACTATAAATACCATTTGTGTGTTCATGTGTCATGGTTTCTATCATCTTCGATATGGTGGTTCCCTTACTACTGCTTGAAGTCTTAATCACAAATTTCTTCAAATTCTTTTGGAGCCAAGCATGCTAGTGCACATCAACACAAATCTCGCAGAAGTGTTTTCTACATATATGACGGACTTGACCAGCAAATGCTATGAGGCTCAGTTGTGACAATCAAAGAAAGATAAGTAAAACTGGTAAAACTATTCTTGCTCAGGTTGCAAACAATATGAACATGCTTTCTTTGATTATAAACTAGCATGATTACGTGCACTACACTCTTCTTGTTGATCTGCTTCATAGCATGTATAATCTGTATTTTCCTTAGGCTTGTGTCATGGTACATTTACTTCAAGTAAAAGTATCATGTGACACCTAGTCAAACGATTCAAGTATTTGTTGCTTTGTACCTGATTTGGTTTCCTAAATTTAGGAAGTAGGGGCTACCATGGTTTTTGAAATTTTTCTTGCAACTGCCGATTTGAAAAACGAGTTGTTGCTCTAAGACCTCTCTTTTAGGAAATGAAAATTTGTAATCTATTTTGGTCCCTTGTTTTTATGATATCGTTTGTTAACCAATGCTCTAGTTTTGTGAAGTTGTGTGAAAATTGTGCATTTTTGTGAAATACTCTAAAATGTTATAGAGATATTTTGGAAATGGAAATGCACCATATATATTTCCTTTCAGTATGAATACTTCCTTAGCAATATATATTTCTTAATGCTAATGTATTCTTAATTGAATAAATTGGTTCTTTAATCATATCTCTAAATTGAGTCAGTTGTTGATAATGGGGGAATAAGTTTTCCTAATGTTTAAAAACCTATTATCTCTCTTTTTTAGTTCCCTTATTGTCAAGAACTGATTGATTCCACTTGTGTATATTTATCATGTGTTGATATAGCAAACCTATTTTCTCTTAAAATAGATCAAGTAAGTGGAAAATTATCATAATTAATACTTTTTACTACCAAAATAGCTTTCAAATATAAAATCATCCAAACATCATTTATTATTAATAACCTACATTCTAAACTCTAACCTTATTCCATAAATATTAAACCTTAAACTACAAGCAATAAACCCAACTCAAATTTTAAAAAATATTCTTAATTTTTAATTAAACTATTTTGATATAAAAAAATTTGTGCACTATTTTTTGAACAAAAACTTGATTTAGTGTTATCTTAAGTTATTTTTTCTAATAATAAAGTAAAGAAAGTTGAAGATATGCTTGTGCAAAATTTAGTAGCACATTCACACTAGCTACTTGCACAAGAAATGGACACATAAACTCAGTAAAAACAATTAACAACTCAGAAGACAAGTGTTTCCTTTTCCTTGTCAGCACTCACCAGTCCAAGCCTTTGAGGGTTTGTAATTAATACAACTGTACAACCATTGTTTTTCTTTTGGTATGAATGCTAAGAAATAGCCATTGTTTATGAAGTGTTATGTGATTCTGTTTCCTGTAAATGATTAAAAACCACATTAAACACCTTCATTCTCTCGTCACTGATGGGTGTGCATTTTTCACTAGTTTGTTTGTAGAAATCGTTGTTGCATTGTACAGTAATGACAAAGGAGATGATCGTTGTTTCATGGTAAGAGATTATTAGAAAATTGTTTCAATCCTCATACTGTCAAGTTTGTTTTAGGTCTTGTATAGAAATTGGTTTTGTGCATTTGGGAACACTATTCTTCAGTTATGATTCATTCACTTGTACATGCTACATAGTTAGGAAATTATTTATGCCACATTACATTATATATATTGTTTAAGGATACTTGATTTATCGATATATGACATTTAATATGCCTAACTCACACTCAAAAATTGGTTCAAGAGTGGAAAATTGCCACACTACATATATTATCCAAGAATCTATGTTATAAGCGATGTGGGACTCTAATATCATTCATTCAATTATTGTTTTAGGAAACTGAAATTTCATCAGAAAGATGTGATACTATTTCTATTTTTATCCCATATGTGCAGAAATAGTCGACATTTTTCTTGTGTATATGAGATTCTTTTCTTGTCTGTTTGATGCTCGCACAGTTGTTTTTTGGTTGTTGCATCCGTCTTAATATTAAAGAAAAATGAGATCAGAATCTGGACACATGTATACATGTTTGTGTTTTTGTACAAAAGAGGAACAAAGAAAGAAGCAAATAGCTGCTTCTTTCAGAGCCTTTTTTTCTTGTACAATCTTTATTCAAGAGGCCTTTTTGAACTGAACAGATTTTTATTTCTGAGAGAGAATTTAGAGGAATTCATAGTTGCTCCATTTGATCATTACTAACTCTTGTTGTGAAGCAATGTCTTGTCTTTGACCATCACCCTTCTCTGCAACTCTCAATTCTTGATAACTTCTTTGCAGAAGATCAAGAATCTCTACCTCTCTGTATGATTTTATATCAATAGTTAATACATTGAAGCAAGAAGGATCTGATGCTATTTTGAATTACAAATTTATGATTAGGAAGTTATATACCTTGAGTAAGAAGCTACCATTAGATTCTCTGGTGGGTAACGAGGACCTTCATCGTACCCTTCACATGTAACCTCTCCGTTGTCATCCGTGTAACATATGATCCCTTGTATTGGGTCTTCAAACACCTGTTTTGAAGAAGAAAAAAAAAACATTTTCAAAAATAATATTTTGCCAAACGGGTGTCTAGATTCTCAAGAAAATCAAGACTCAGTTCTAGACAAAGAGGAGAAAAGACCATACAGTGTTCTTCTTCGTGGAGTATCTTATCGGTTGAGGCTATGAACTGGTGACTTTCTTGGCTTTAAACTGAACTTGACTCTGTTGAAGCATTAAGGTCTTTGATCTTATTGTGTTTAGAGCAAAACGTGGTGTTTGAAGAGGAAGACAAAGTTTTGTTGAATATGCCATTGCCTCCGTGGTTTTGTTCTCTTTTTCAGATGAAACTTTGATCTCTATTTTTTTTGTGACAAAATGTTTGGTTTATAGGTCCCAAGAGCTTAATAAATGATAATGACAAACCCACAGTTATAAATTCTGATGATTGGTTGAATCTTAGTTTAATTATTTTTTAAAGATTTTTATAGTTTAAATAGACACAAGATGCACATGTTATAAAGAGTGGTTTTAATTACAAGTTCATAATGTCTTGTCGTGGGGTCACTACTTTCATTTTATTTTAAGTTATTAAATTATGCCTCTATTTATGATTAGTTTTGTTCTTACTTTTCATCTACTGAAACTTGAAAGGTTGTCCGGTCAAATTTTTCCTGTAACCGTTGAATTTATGCGTATACTGTTGCGGATCTAGTGGATTTAATGGCTAGAACGGTTGGAGAATGGATAAAAAGGAACTAACAGTACAAGTGTGGATCAAATGGATTTAGATGTGCAAAACATAGTTGAATGTTAAATATAGATAAACTAAAGTACTGTACAAATTTTAATAATTTAATAAATTTATATTACTATTTATTTTTCATATTAGTTCCTTTTTAAAATCATTTATAAATACAATAAAAAAGTATTCAGAATATACTAGAAAAATTATTTAAATATATATCTAATTATTTTATTTTAAAAATTAATATATATATATATATAAATTTTTATGATTTAAAATAATTATAATTTATTTAAGTAGTCTAATATTTTGGAGCTTTAATATTAATTAACGTAGCAATTTTAAAAATTATTATTGTAAAATAAAAGTATAAGAGATCTTTAAAATCATAAATATATATAAATTATAAATAAATTTAAAAATATAAGAAATGTTTTATAAAAGTATAAAATATGTCATCTATTTTCCTTTATTAGTTTAAAGAATAACCAAAAGCTTAGAAAATATATTTTACATAAAAAGCATCTATCAAACATAAAGTTTATAATATTGTAAAGATAAAATAATAAAAACAAAAGAAAAAGGGTGATTGCCTATTACTCTCCAAATAGGGAGTGATTTTACTGTTATATGCAGTCTATTAACAGTTGTTCAATAATCTGATCCAGTAGTGGATCAAAAATTGATAATATCACTATAGTAGACAACCATCACGTTTTGGTTAACTTTGATGAATGGAAACTTTACAAGTGGAGCATCCACTTTGGCATGAGAACCATGTCTTATCCACCTTCCATTCAAACACAAAATGTCTACTCGAGTGTCGATTGAATGATTAAGGTTTTAAAGAATAATACTTTCTCTATTTTATTAAAATAAATATTCTAAAAAAGAAATTTCACAAAGATAATTTTTTACATTTTTATGAAAATATTATAATTTTTAAAATAATTTAATTAATCTTATAAAGTTAAAATTGATTAAAACTATTTAAAAACTAAAAATTACAAAAAATAATACATTTATTATAATAATTTGATGATTTTTTTTAATATTTATGAAAATCAAAAAGAAATTATCTTTATGAAACAGACGCAATATTTACTTGTAGTTTATGTAGTGTAATATGGTGGCATCGAATGTCTTCACATATATCATCGCCGGAGGACCACCTATTTGTTTTCTTATTGATATATATCATTTATTTTAAAACATAGTAGACTAGATATTTTGTCTATACATCGAAACATAATGATGTTATAATTATTCAGTAATACATGCATTATAATCTAAAAACAATTACGTTAGGTTTAATCCAAACATCAAATTACTATATTTGACAAAATAGTAGTTTCAGTTGTTTTAAGAAAAATGATTCTTTATATATTATGCAGTTAGTAGAACGAAATTTAAAATTTTTATCTAAATATTT
>CAJHQQ010000911.1:0-130401 GCA_905132885.1 Moricandia moricandioides | reverse complement strand
CGATTTTACTCTTTGATTTTGGTTTATTCTGGTTTAATCTGGGTATTGTGATTGAACCAGCTCGAGTTTTAGCTTCCTATAAATACCCCTAAGACCTAATTTTAGGATCTTATCTCATTTTCTCTCCAAGAACTTGTTCTAAAATTGTTAAAGCTTGAATCTTTTGATCATTTTAATCAAGTACTTCATCTTATATTTGTGTTTCTCTTGCTCATTAGTATGATTAGCCTTAAATCTCACATAGATTTAAGGTTTCTCATGGAGTTTATTGAGTAAACTCTTTGTGATCTATGAGTTAAGTAGATTAGAGTGATTAGGTGGATGTTTAGGATGTTTCTTGCTTGATTAACATTGTTCTATGCTTATTAAGTGTTCTTAATGCTAGTTTAGAGTGACCAAGTCTAATCTAGATCCTTAAACATTTTCTGCACCACAAGTGTTTGTTAAAATGTCTGAACCAACTTGATATTGCTCTAGCATGAATAACCAATGACCATTTGATGTTAGGACTGCTAGATGGTTAGTAGACTAGTGATTCATGCATGCTTGATGGTGTTAGGCCAATGACCATTTGATGCTTAATGCTTGATTAGCATAGGGATTATTGCCATGACCTTGGATTAGTCTATTTTATGAGTTCTAGACCTATAGACTTGTTGATTGTTTTGTTTGAACATCCTAGACTGAACCTTGATCACCCGATATCGATTATCTTTGCCCATGGATCCATCTTTAGCTATAGATTAAAAGATTAGTTCTTGCACTTATTTCTAGATTGGATTTGAGATCACCTTGTTTATATTTCTAGTAGTTTAGCTTGTTACAAATCATCAATCTTCTTATTTGCTTAGATTAGGAAAGTTTGTGTATTCTTAGTGTTATAGGTCATTAGTTCCTTGTGGATTCGATCCTAAAGTGCTGCATCGATATACCATTCGATTGTGGTAGCGTGCACATTAGGTTAATTGGCCTGTGGTAAAACGCAGTAATCACATTCCTTAATCAAAACAAAAACGAAATTAAATTATGTATTCTTTTCAAGTAGATATATTTAATAATATGAAAAGTTTAATTAAGAAACGTTTACGTAAACGGAAATGGATCTTCTGAAGTTATGGAATTGGAGATTTGTGGCTGAAAATACGAAAGCACTTGAAGACAATTAACCCTCCCCGCCCCATTAAATCTTAAAATCAGATTAAAGCTTAATATTTTTTTTTTGTGTGTGTGGGTCTTTAGCATCGATAGATTCTAATAACAATAAAACAGCATACACAAATTAGGATGATAATTTTCCTAATATGTAGAGTCGTCATTTGTAAACAATGATGGTCATCAACATATCCAAGAGTTAATACACCTTAGGAATTACTAGGCCATGTACAGAACACTCAAAGTCCCATAACTTAATAAGATAGTCGGTACGTAAAGATAAATGCCAACATATATAATAATATGGACTTAATTTTCCATTGTAGTTGATAAAGAAAAAGATTCCATTGTAGAGATACGAGATGTCAATAACAAGACCCCAAATTTTTTACAGATAAAACATCTATCGTGTATAAGTGAGGCATACGAGCTGGGGCTAACTAAAATACTATATGGTAGTTTTTAATTTGACTAACGTGACACAGTTTTCTATATTATGGATCTAAAACCCGGAACTTCCACTATTAACAACAAAAAAAAAACTTGAATATTAATTACGATATTGTAAATTTTTGTTTTTCATCTGATGTTATGAACCATAAAATGACCTTAAATTATCCAAAATTATCTAAAAATCATAACCGAACCCAAAATATTTTATGATATTATCTTGTTTTTAATATTGTTGTTTGAGCTAAATCAAAAATAAAAAAATAATCAAACTGAAAAACTAGAAAATGCGAAAAAATAAATAAAACCGAAACAAAAATCGAACATCTAAGCTTATCTAAGATTGATGATGAAGGTACTTTCCTTTTTGGTTGTGCTTGGCTTCTTTATTACAAAATTCCATTTTTCTAGTTAGTTAATTATTTTATTTTTTTTTGGTATAAAGTGAAAATGTTTATAAAATTTGAAAATATAATTGTATAAATGTTAGAAATTAAACTTTTGAAATTTAATATGTTTAATAAGTTCATATGTTCATTAAATTTTATTTGAAAATAGAAAATTTGACTTTACAAATAAGTTTCTTAATTTATTTTATTTGATCATATAATTATTTTCACAATGCTTTTGTTTTTTACAAATAAGTTTCTTAATTTAAACACTTTCGCAATGCTGGTGATGTGATACACAAATCTGATGAGAAGAAAAAAAGTAACATAGACTCTTTTTCTCATCAAACACATGGTGAATAAATGGCATTTTCATTCTATTTAACTGTGTGTAAATTGTAATATAGTTTAATCTATGATTCTATATTTGAATAGGATTTTTGGTGGAAAAGCATTCTCACTTTGTTGCTGGAGATAAGTAAAGAAGTCAAGGTATGGTATAACCGAGAGTTAAAAATGCTTGATAGGAAAGCGTAAAGAACACTTTGAACTAGAAATATTTGAGGTGAACATATTATATCTCCCCAAGTCTAAGGATGAAATACACTGATTTGGCCAGAAAAATAAAAAGTGACAAATTATTTCATCTTATTATCAAACGCCTGGTGGATGAAGGGGATAACTGCATAACTAATTTTGTTTCTGATTATTTTTAATTTCATATGGTTTTTATGTTACTAATCTTAAAATATTAAAAAAATAATATCTCCTAAATTAATTTTGATGTAAAATTTATATAAACAATATTTATTATTCAATCAAATTATATTATATTTTGAATTGATCAAACTCAAAATTATTTTTATTAGTTAACATATTGATTAATTTTATTATAAAATTACCGTATAATTCGTTTTGATTTTTTTGTTTTGTTTTATCTAATTAATTTATATAATATTCATAATAATAGAAAAAAAGAGAAAAAAGTATAAGTAAGTTAAAGATAACAAAAATAGTATCATTATCATCCTTTCTACCATCTCCCACCGTCCCCTCCCTTCTCTCTCTCTGGAAAAAGAAATCTAAAAGATCGATTTCACCATCCTCTCCTCGGTAAGTTTCCTCTCTCCCCACCACTCCTTTAAATATTTCGTATTTTGTACTCTTCTATTTCTCCATTGTCGACGTATCTCTCTATGCTTATATTTATTTTTATTAGATTCCCTCTGTTCATATACTTTGTTCTGTACCCTGGAAAAAATGTTTAATTGCGAAACCCTAATAAAACATGTTAACGAATCTGACCAAATCTATACTCTTTTCTTGTCCAAATCCTTAAATCTGATTGTCTTTTTAGATTTACCTAAGCCCTTTTCACAAAATTGTGTTCTTGAAAAGAAAAAAAAATGTCAAGTATTTTTGATTGAAACAATCTTAGTTTTTGCGAATATGACTCGGACAATGATGGTTTAGTTTCTTCATTGAGAACCCAGAATTAAAGTTAAGATCTTTTACCAAAAAAATGTGTCTTTTGTTTTGTAGAAGTTTCTTAAAATGGATGAAGATGGATTGGGCAATCGAAATTGGGGATATTACGAGCCGTCTCAGTACAGACCAAGTTTAGGGTTTCAACTAATACCAAGTTTAGTAGACCGAACCGAGAAGCCATTTCTCTGCTCTCAGAATCCAAACTTTGTAACCACCAATGATGACTATTGTGGCGGTAGCAGCAGCAGCAGCAATGTCATGTCTTTTCCGCGCGATTACAATGCCTCTGATGCTCCGTTCATGAGCTATAGTTGGTTAAACCAGCACAGAGATAGCAAGTTCTTTAACAACTTACCAAACCCTTCAGACCATCACACGTTTCTTGATCCCAGGGCTCAGCCAATGCAACTTCTCCAGATTCCTAAACCCGAGGTGGATGAGTGTCTGAAGAGAAGGCAATGTAGTGGTGGGGAGAGAGCTGGTCCCAAGGCAAAGAAAGAGAGGAAGTTAAAGGACAATAATGTTCCGAGAATGCAAAGGGAGAGAAGTCCTTTGAGGAAGAGCATAGAGATGGTGATAAATGGTGTTACAATAGATATTGGTTGTCTACCGGTTCCGGTTTGCTCGTGTACCGGGTTGCCTCAACAGTGTTACAGGTGGGGTTGTGGAGGATGGCAGTCTGCTTGCTGTACAACCAATGTATCCATGTACCCTTTGCCAATGAACACCAAAAAGCGCGGCGCTCGTATCGCTGGAAGGAAAATGAGCCAAGGTGCATTTAAGAAAGTTCTTGAGAAACTCTCTGGTGATGGTTTTGATTTCTCCAACTCTATTGATTTGAAGTCTCATTGGGCAAAACATGGAACCAACAAGTTTGTCACCATCAGATAGAGACCAAACCTTTCTCCTTGTGTTTTGTTTTTAGATTCTGAATCAAGTTTTGTTTGTCCTAAAAGCTATGTTGTAGAACTCAGAATCAAAACTCGGTATAACGTACCTCTTTCCTTGAATTTTTTACTGGTAAAAAAAATTGTATTATGTACAGAACCAGAACCATTTGAAAAGAAACAAATCTCATCCAGATTTTGATGTAACGTTGTCTAGAACGTAATCAAATCTGGCATTGTGTAATAAACTGGTTGGTTCGATACTACAATAGGCAGAGGATCTTGATGATAGTCTTCTTTAAAACAATACTCGTCGTCTTCGAATGTCTCCCATTTGTCTGTGATGATCGTCTGCAATCTCGGTCTCTCCAACAATACAATGGCTTTTTCTTCCTCCTCCACTACTTCTTCTCGCTTTTCATCTTCTTTTTCGATACTCTTGACCATTTTCTCCATTGCTTCTACTTCCGCCTCTGGTATACTAACAAACTGAGGCGTATCCCGCGCGTTTGACACACCAAAGCCTCTGCAGAATTCAAAGTACAAAGCTAAATCTTCCCCTTGAGACGTCACCTTGTTGACGATCTTCAAAGTCATGGCAACGTCTGTTTCGCCAGCTTTCGGAAGGATTTTGATGATTCCGGTGCATATTCGACCGTATATATTGATACTCTCGAGGACAATACAATCCATAGCTTCAAGTATCAACGCTCTCTTCATGTTATCCGCAACAGGACGTATCTGAAGAACCAAATCAAGAAGAGACTGAAGTTTCTTTATCCTATCAAGCTGTTGATTCACCGAATCAACTGTATCCGATCGTATATTCGCGCGGTTTCGATGAATCTGATCAGATGTGAAGGAAGAGTAGTTATTAAGGAAAGCGAAGTAAGCTCGGACGAAGATGTTGAACCCCCAGGTCTTGCTGAGACATGAATGCCCGTCCGAGAAGTCGGAGAGATCGAAAGGAAGACGACGAATCTCTCCGACCACGGACGGGACTTTGCAGCAGATCACACCGTGGAGAAGCATTAACGATTTGAGCGCAACGATCCAGCTTCGTGTATGGTTAACACGGGAGGATAGGGAGTGGATTAGAGTTTTGAAGTTGAGAGGAGAAGCTTTGATCCATTTGTAGACGCGGTGGGCGTTTGAGTAGTCGACGGAGGAGTCATCGTGGGAGGTGGCTTTGATGATGGCTGCTTCAAGATCTGTATTCCGGTATGAAGCTCGCCTGGAGAATCCAACGGCTAGTAAGCTTTTCCGGTCTTTGATGGCGGCAGCAGCTCGTTTCCAGAGCTTCATCGTCGAGGCTCCCTCCCTCCCTCGCCTCTCGTCGTCTTCTCTGTAGCTTTTGGTCTTCCTCAAGAAGAAAAAAAAGAAGTCAATCTCTGTAAATCTTCTTTCTCTATTTTGAGTTCGTTGTCTCTGTACCATCCGTTATAACCGTTGTAACCGCCCGTTTTTGAAAAAAAGAAAACATATTTAAATAGAAAAATAAAAGCTGGAACATGTGACCGGTTTTATTACGTTTAAACCAAACCAAAATCCTATAAATCCTGATTTGGTTTTGTGTTTTTATATCCAGCTTGCAAATTGTAAACATGGATTTTTGATTCGTACTAAGTTTGGCTCTTCCTCAAATCTATCTAGAGACGGGAAGCTTACTTTTTTATAGCTTTCGATTGGTTAGCTTAGTGGAATCTAATTAGTTTACTAATGATTCAGAAACAAATAAAAACCGAACCAAATCTGGATTGGACAATTTTACTAATTTTACTTTCAATCTCTCAATATAAACAAACGTAAAGGAGAGTAGATATCTAATTTTCAGTTATAATGATAAGATGAAGAAGACAATGAATTTCCCTACAAGCTAATCTTGTAGTTGCTTAGACCATATTCTACTAACTATCAGTATGACTACTCCAAAATAACGGTAAACGACATATTTTCACACAATACACAATCTTTCAACTTCATCTGAAAACTAATCAAAATTATTTATCCCTAATTCAAAAAATGGAAACATGAATCCACCTAATATTTACGGTATGAACTAAAACCAACACATAATACAATTTACAATCGGTTTACAAGGTCTTAGAGTTTTAGATTTTAGAGTTCATAGAGAAAAAAATCGATTTGGGAATTAGTTTGGCTTTATTAGGAGGGTGTGTCTGGTTTGTAGTTGGATCTCATGTTGGTTTGGGTTAAAATTATGTTTTGATTTCAACATATTTGATATCGTTTTAGGTACTAAACCATTAAAACCAAGATAAACCATTTTTTGTGTGGATACGAGTTTTGATTTTTCTAATTTGGAGGAAATAGATTAGCATACTTATAATGTGTGGAATGAAAAATGATATATATTTATTATTTTATGATATTTATGGTGTGAAAATAAGTTGTTTACCCCTAAAATAATATAGAATTTCCATGAAAAAAATTATTTTTTTGTAATATATGGTAATGCTAGATTAGAATATTCCTAAGAATAATGAGTTAAGGGTTTAGAAACAAAGTGAAAAAGAAAAAAAATGACTTGTACCATTTTTTGTGCAACTACTTATGTTATAAAAGTTATCAAAGTTAACAAACTAAACATAATATCTTAGAGCCATGCTCAATGGTAGAGAAAAATTTAAAAGTAGTACAGAAATACGAAAGATTGAGCCGTTAAGGGGCGAATCATGCTCAAGAGAATGAAGAGACCTATGTGGAAGTTCCACCTTAATCCATAAAGCGATTGTTTCAAAGAACAATTAATAGTCGAATAAAAAGAGGTTGATGGACCCATAAGCAGAGGTAAAAAAAAAAGTTGATTTCATTTTTGTATACTTTTAATATCATCTTGTTATTTCCATATGATGATTTAGCCTGAAATAAAGTCTTTTTTAATTTTATTGAATGATAACATATTTTGTTTTCTAATTTCTGATTAACAAGTTTTTAAAATGTACAAAGAAAAACAATACTTTTTTTTTATTTTCCCTCTTAGAAAAATTAAACAAAAAACAATCATGATTACATGTTGATTAATCATATATATATATATATAAAACGTTTGTATTTCTATTTTTTTAAAACGACATGTTTTTGTTTCCCGTATCTGTTTTCGGTTCCATGAAATCTAGAAGATATACACTACACCAGTTTGTAAAGTAGATCATTTGACAAGTATTAAATGGCATTGTATACGCTGTCTATTTTTTTCTGTCTGACTTCAATATATTTAACCTCTTTTAGAGTAATATACATGACAATATAAGCAATAAATATTTTTTTATTTCAGTGTAACCATATATACAAGGTGAGATATATGAAAATTGGCTAATATTTAGTAACATATTATACGAAACCTCTTTTTCTGTTTAAAAATAATATGTTTTACCTCTTTAAGATGACGGACTAACACTATATATATGGTGAATTGACGATAAAACATACATCACATCACATACTGTAAGAAAATAAGAATAAAAAGATAGACACATCATAACAAAGATCATTTAAGACAAACAAAATATGATTTCAAAGGCAACTTTCGTATGCATATTGGTGTTCTCACTCTTTGCTCTACATCAATGTATGCATATATAGGTTTCTTCATATATGTGTAACAACTTTCTCTTTATTTTTTGACATCGTTAAATTGATGTGTGGGTTCAAAATGTATAGGCAGGCAGATGGATGTTGGAGAATTAGATAGTTCGAGCAAGTTCTATGTTCCAAAGTGTGTTCAAAGGAAATGTGGATTTGGTGCAGAAATAGATTGTTGGTGCTGTCACAGAGATTCATCGCTATGTTACTACAGCCAAGATGATTGCGTTTACGACAACCATACTAAGTCTTTAAAAATTGATGTACCGCTATGATTTTTCCAAGTTTATAAGGTTTTACTGCTTTTGGTAACAACCATATTATTGTACGACCTATTTTAAATAATTTTTTTCCGGCTAATCAATCAAAAATTCACAAATTTATTTTGACATCCAAATTAGATATGAATTTGGTTAACTTTAACTACTCTTTTTTTTTGATAAATCCTATTGGTTATTCGGTCGATCCACGAGGAACATACGAACTAGTCCAAATTTATTATACTGTCTGACCTAAATTTGAATATCTTTTAATTAATACCAGAATATATACCGTTCGTATGTTACGGTTCACCATATTAATCACGGACTGAAGCTTAATTTCTCTTTAATAAATGTTAAGTAGTAAACGAGCCCATTTGTAAGCATCAAAACATAAAATTCCCCAATTTTCATTTTCAAATTTCAAATTTGTTTTCTTTAATTTTGTCATTCTTTAGTCGTGTGTTGCAAACAAATCACAGATTGTTCTTATGTTTCATTCTCGGGTTGTTGCCATAAGAACAAAATCCCATGTATTTTTTGATGATCGAACAATCTTGGAAGTTGGTCGGTCACATGACGTCTTTATGGCGACTCTGGCATCATAAGATTCATAACATATATGTTTAAACATATAGAATTATGTAAGATATGATGATAAATCATTATATTTATTATTTTTAAATATAATGCAAGATTTAATATGTGGTATGCAAAGAGGACTAATGAAAATGTAAACATATAGAATATATGAAACTGAGATATGAATGGCGTATATAGTATGTAACTTTTACAAAATAAAGTTCATATATTTGTTTTGCATGTCAACTAATATACAGAGCATATACTTCTGTTTGGTAAAGTAAATCATTCGACTAATATTAAATGACACTAGATTTTGACCGGCGTAATCGCACGTGTGTTTGATTTCATTTATATACTTATAGATATTTATTTTTCATTATTAATGGTATATATTATTAATTTAATCATATATTTTTTTTATATAAATATTTACCATACTTGTTTTAAATCGTCAAATGTATTTATTCCTTCTTATTATATATTTGTCTTATTAGATTTGTATTTGATTATTAAACGAATCAATATATGCATGATAACACATTTTATTTTTTTATGTTTTCTTATCGGCACTTCAAAGTTCTAGATTACCTTTTAGTTTTTTATGTTTATTTATGTTAGATAAAATATTATTTTATATATAAAAGTTAAAATATTTAATTTTTATACATATATAGTATAGTATAGTGTGTTAACTCGTTTGCTAATTTATTACATTTTTAACATAAATATTTATATTTTTGAAAATAATATATATTAATTTAATATAATTTTATCATATTTTTTAGTATAATATTTTTTAAATATGATAGATTAAGATTATAAAATTAATAAAGTTATGATAGAATTTTTATTTTCATTTAATAAACGATAATTGAATATATATTAATGTATAATAATATTTTATTATTAATTACAAAATTAGTGATATTTACATAAAATTAAAAAATTGAGATCTTGTTAAAAAAAGTTTCAGTAAATTTATTAGAATTTAAAGAATATATCTATTAATTTAAAATGAAAAGATATTATTAGTTTAAAGAAATACATTTATAAATTTCTAAGGGAATGTCTAATTAAAAAATTCACACGTGCATGACTTTTATTTTAATAATATAGATTTAAAATAAAAAGATATCGAAAGATATTATAATTAAAATAATTATAATATTTTATATTATTAGTTTAAGAAAATACATTTGTAAATTTATAAAGGAAAATTCAACTAAAAAATCACTCGTGAAAGAAGTTATGAATTCTCTTTAATTGCATAGATTGTATACGTTATATACTTTTTTTTATTGACTTCAATTTGTTTAAATTTTAAACTCTTTAAGATTATATATATGACAATATAGGCAAGCAATCGTTTAATAATATAACCGCATTTAAAAGGTGATGCACTGAGGGCATCTTTATCCCACGTTTCTTAATGGGGTTCTTGCACTGTTTGCGGGCCCCACTGACATGTGGGGCCCGTGAACAGTGTAAGAACCGCTTCTTAAAACTCCTAAATAAGAACCGTTTTTAGAGGGTTTCTTACACTGTTCACGGGCCCCACTGACACGTGGCGATCCGTAATTGGTTCGTTTTTATTTTTTTTAATTAGAAAAAAAGAAAAATGAAAAAAACAGGAACCCCAAATGGGGTTCCGGGGTTAATGATGGCCTGATATATACAAAAACGTATCAATATTAAAATGTAATATATTTTACCTCTTTAAGTATTGATATCAGTATAACCCTATATATATATGGCAATTTGACCAGTAAAACAAACATTACATCTTAACCAAGATCGTCTAAGAAAAAACAAAAGATGATTTCAAAAACAATTTTCGTATGCATATTCGTGTTCTCCCTCTTTGCTCTACATCAATGTATGCATAGGTTTCTTCATATCATTTTTTTTTCTTTTGTTATTTTCAGTGTTGTGTAATTAATGTGTGGTTTCAAATATATAGGCAGGCAAATGGATGCTGGAGAAATAGAGAGCAAACTCTTTATTCCAAAATGTATCCATAGAAGTTGTTCAGATGAAGGCTTTTTCCAAAGAGATTGTTGGTGCTGTATGAAAGATCGAACGCTACCTTGTTTCAAAGAACAAAGTAATTGCGAAGCAGATAGTCGTTGTCCTCCTGTACAACTAAAAGTTTAGAAAATTAATGTAATGCTATTATTCGTCCAAATCTATACAAATGCCATTGTCCAAACAATAAACCAATATAAATGTAGCTACCAAAATTAATATTTCTTCCGTTTCATTATAATACACTCCATCTATTTCAAGATAATCCATGTTTTAGAATAAAAAAAATATTTTTAAAAGGTACATTTCAAGGCATAAAATAATGGTAAATTGTAAACTTCAAAGACATTAATTGTGTTTATTGAATTTTGATTGGTTAAAAGTTATAGGAAATATCTAATTACAAAAAATGATATATTTATTATCATGTTTTCTTATTATGTGTGAAAACTCTAAAACGTACATTATTATAACGGATTATTATAACGGATGGAGTATGTTTTAAAAAAAAAATTGTTTCATAAGAAATATATTTTTTTGTTTTTAAGAAAAAATTACACTTCAAGAAAATTAATTAATTGTATTGTGTTATTATTGGTAAAAAAATATTAAAAATTACATAAAACTATATATTTATTATAGTGATTTAATGTGTTTTCTTAATATGTATAAAAACTCTAATAATCTATCTTTATGAAACATATGGAATGTTTAGTTTATATAGAATAATGAAACATTTACCGTTCAGTTGAGATGAAAGAAATATCATATAACCAAAAATTAGTTGAATCGATCAATTCATGTATTATAAATACGATATTTTATTTGAATATAAAACATAAAACATTGGACCCAATAAAAAGTTTAGTTTGAAGTACGTATCAAAGCATCCATCGTCACATTTAACTGAACGAAACAGAGAATTAAACTCCTGAAACCAAGGTCCAATGTCCATTTCCTTGGCATATTTGGCAAAACACATTTTCCCTAAATAATCAACATCCACAAAATCACCACCACCACCAACAACAACAAAAATCCAAAACAAAAAAAAATATTAAGAAATTAAGAAGAATCTTAGAACTATCTTATTGAAGACGAAAGAGAAAAATGGCAACAATGAAAATACCAATGACGGTACCTTCTCCTCGAGTCGATGCCGAGCAGCTCTCTAAAGCCTTCAAAGGTATCTTTAATTGTTTATAACAAGGTTCCTTTTGTCACATTTTTAAATAAATCTTGTTGCAAATTTTCAGGACGAGGTTGCGATGCTTCGGTAATAATCAACATCTTAGCTCACCGCAATGCAACGCAGCGAGCTCTCATCGAACAAGAATACGAAACTAAGTTCTCAGACGACCTTCGAAAGCGTCTCCAATCTGAGCTTCACGGTCATCTCAAGGTAGGCCTTATAAAACAAACGTTTGTTTTTGTATATGAAGCAACATCTAGATGTTACATCTAAACTATATTCATTTTAGTTAGTATTTGCTTCCAAATAGAACATCTAATAATATGTATTCTATTATAAAAAGACTATATACTCCCTCCGTTTCTTTTTATATAATGTTTTAGAAAGTTTATATTGTTTCAGAATATAAGATGTTTTAAGATTTTAAAGTAAGTTTTAAAGTTTTAAAATTAAGTTTAATTTTGTTAGAAACTGTTCAACCAATAAAATATTACAGTTTTTTTTATAATTTGTTGAATGATTTTAAAATTATATCTTTAAATAGAAAAAAATATAAATATCTTAATCCATGTACACTAAATCAAAATATCATATAAAAATAAACCGAAGAAGTATATATTAATAATGAATTAGTATGTTAAAAATTACGTAGATGCTTTTACTTGGTTTCAGAAAGCCCTTCTTCTGTGGATGCCTGAAGCAGTGGAGCGAGACGCTTCAATACTGAAACAAGCATTGAGAGGAGCCGTGACTGATCACAAAGCGGTCGCTGAGATTATATGTACGCGCTCTGGCTCTCAGCTTCGTCAGATCAAACAGGTTTACTTAAACACTTTTGGTGTCAGACTCGAACAAGACGTTGAATCTGAAGCTTCAGGCAATCACAAAAGAGTATGTCTCTATCTCATTGATAGTCTTTTGGTTGAGATAATATGTTAGAGATTGATATGTATATAATAGGTTTTGCTCGCTTATCTGAACACTACGCGGTACGAAGGACCAGAGATCGATGACAAGATCGTAGAGAATGACGCTAGGGTTCTCAAGAAAGCGGTTGCGAGGAAGCATAAGTCTGATGACCAGACACTGATTCAGATTTTCACAGACCGAAGCAGGACTCATCTGGTCGCTCTTAGATCTACTTACCGTTCAATGTTCGGCAAAGAACTTGGAAAGGTAAACCTAATCAAGAATCTGAAACTTGTTACTCAAGAAACCCTTCTTAGTGCAACTTTCTTTGATCTTAATAGGCCATTAGGGATGAGACACGTGGGAACTTCGAGCATGTCCTTCTGACAATCTTACAATGTGCTGAAAACTCTTCTTTCTATTTCGCAAAGGTAAACCTAATCTCATGTTTCTTGAGCCACAAGTAACAGTTTTTTTTGGGTTAAAGTATGGCAAATGAAACTGCAGGCGCTGAGAAAATCGATGAAAGGGTTAGGAACAGACGACACGGCGTTGATAAGATTGGTGGTGACAAGAGCAGAGGTGGATATGCACTACATCGTTTCAGAGTACCGCAAGAGATACAAGAAGACTCTGTACAGTGCTGTTCAGTCTGATACAAGTGGTCACTACAAAACCTTTCTCCTCTCTCTTTTAGGCCCCAACGTTTGATCTTTTTCTATATACTATACTCAAACTTTCACATTGATTCCTGGCGTATTTTTATGTATATGTATCATGCATTCTTGTAAAATCTTGAAAGGAAAATATAATATGTTTATATATAAGTTTCAACCTAAAAGGGGGAGGTCCAACAAAGAGCAACTAAGAACTTGAGAAGCTATGTTTTGTAGACAAGAGTAATCACTTCAAGGTTACTTTCTAACCTGAATTGACTTTGTGTATAGTTTGATACATTTTCCATTGAGGCAAAGATGATAATAGCTCCTTGAATAGCTTATAAGTATACTCTTGCCAAGAGGTAATAGCGGCTGATATATCCTTCAAATCAAGTGAATCCTTATGATCGTCATTGAAGCATGAATATCCAAAAGTTGTGGTCACAAGGCCCTCGTCTGGCAGTAGAACTGATTTCAGGGAATTGATAGTTTCCAGCTGAGGTTGAGACATAGCTTTCACCTCTTTTCCCTTGTCATTTTCGACCTCGGAAGCTTTCAGCTCAGAAGCTTTCCAGTGGTAGTATTGAACAACCTGTTAGCCAGTTGATAACTCAAGGCCTCGAAGAAAATCACGTAAAGATCGGTTTAACATATGATTAATAGAGTACCTGAAGAGCATGAAGAATGTTTGTAAACTTCAGGGTGAACAGCTCTCCTCCTTTAGCTATTTGTATTGGCCCCATGAGTTGTTCAGAGGCATCATCTTTGTCTTGTAAGCTATGTACATCTAAACCAAGAAGATGCAACCTCGCTACACAGATATCAAAACCCATGTTTTGATTAGCATCTTGATGAGGACAGAACCAGTACATGTTAGCGGAAGCAGGCAAAGGGAGACAAAACTCAAGCGATGTGAATAAAGAAAGACGTGAAACAAGCTTGGAATCTTCGTCATGGGATAAATCCCGGCTAAACCACATTGCAAGAGTCAATCTTTCTCCATCTGTTACCTGTGAGTGCATCCATCAGTTATGGAAGTCATGTAAACAAACAAAGAGGGAGGTATTAACGAGGCAAACCTCATCAACAGAATGAATATTCCGATCATCAGCTGTGTACATGATAACATCCTGGTCAAGACAACCAAACTCAAGACTTCAGCTTAGTAATAAACCATTGAGCGAACTGAAAAAAGGGGACATACTTACTCCAGCTGAAGGAAGAACAGTCGCTGGTTCACCACTCTGAAAACGAAAAAGCCCACCTTTGAAGTCTTTACCGTAGCTATTCAAGTAACAAACTGCCTTCAAACCAAACATAAAAACCAAAGTGATCATTTACTCATATCGACAATGACGTATAGACTAACAAAAAACGAACCGAGAAGTCTCTTTGTTTCAGATACTGTCTGTTATCATCACTGTGCCAACCAATGCTAGCTCCTCTACACCAACTGATTCAAAAAAAAAAAAGAATAAATCTTTACCCTTGAAGGGGAAAGGGACAAAGCTAGTGACTTTTACCTAATTAAACCTGTAAACTCAATAAACAGCTCATACTCACACCCAAACGTTTCCTCCACTCTCTCTTTCAACCGTTCTGTTTTATTCAGACAGAACAAGATCAACACAAAGGACTGTAAAGTCATTTAATTGGGGAAGTGGAGAGATGTGACCTCGAATGGAGACGAAAGGGATGAGGAAGTGAGGAGAATTGGTGGCGATGAGGTGAGAGAGAGTGGTGGAGAAGACATTTGGTCTGTACCCGACAGTACTACAGCTCTTGTGTATGAACTCGAGCTCTTTGCACTCTTCAGGGGAGAGGAAATTGTGCAGAATCAATCTCGGGTGATCCGACATGAATGAATCCAAATCGGACTCGGAGAAACGAAACCGGATCGAGAGGGTTTGGGTCTCTGCTGCTATGTGAAAGTTTTGGCCTTTTGAGTTTTTTTTTTCTGATTTTAAGATTGTTTGAATGGTGTGCTTGTGGACTGCACATTTGGGTATTCTGGTCCAGCTTAGGTAACCAACCGAATTAAAAAGCAAACTGAACCAACCGAATTAAATTTTTATGGATGTCGGTTTAACATCCGGTTGAAGCTATGAACCGATCGGTGAATTGTGAAAATTCAATCGGCTTTCAGTTCGGTTTAGCAAATAGGAACCACTCAGTTTGGTACATAGCAATCAAACAAACCGAAAAATTGATATAATAAACCAAGTGACACCAAATTTTACACATCAACCTTTTTTTTTTTATGATTTTCACCAAATTAACCAAGCCACCAATTCTGATTCAATTCAAAATAGATAATTAAATTGAAGAATCCGAGTTCCAAAACCAACCAAAATATAGTTCGGTTCAATATATATATATATATCATTTTGAATCATTTGTTATACAATAATTTTTTAGATAGGAATTGAACCAAACTAACTATGAATAATTGCTGGTTTTATTTTAATTTAGATTTTTAGATCGGTTTTGGTTTGGATTTTTGGTAAATTGCCAGAGTTACATACCGACAACGAAAATCTAGAGGAGATGATAAAAGAGTCTAAACCAAGCGGTTCAATAAGTGCCAAATCTTAATTTTCTACCGACTAGTCCAATCGTTGACTATCCAAATGTCTCTACCTCTATCATCCAACACATTCATTTAAAAATAAAATCAATTAAACAATTAACAACACTTCCAGAAAAAAAAAATAGCTATTTTGACTTTCAGTTTCTAAAAAGCTCTTTTTTGAGTGGTAGATACGAACAAAACAAACCCTAGATTCACTTCCCTTTTCTCCAGACAAATCTCCCACCACCATGTCTTCATCTCCACCTCAATCTCCTTCCTCTTCACCAACCATGTCCGATTCCACCTCACCTCTTCTCCGCTCCCGCCAATCTCCCCGTCGCCGTCAGCCTCTACTCTCGGCACTCTTAGGCCGAGCTTCAGGTCACCGAGGAGCTTCGATGGTTGTAAGAGAGTCAGCCGCACAGGAGCTCGAAGAGAGACGAGCAGACTGGGGCTACTCCAAACCTGTCGTGGCTCTCGACATGCTTTGGAACACTGTCTTTGTAGCTGTCGCGGTCGTGATTCTTTTTATTTCCAAGGAGGAGAAACCTAACGTCCCGATTAGGGTTTGGATCTGTGGCTACGCGCTTCAGTGTCTAGTCCATGTGGTGCTTGTGTGGTTGGAGTTTAGGAAGAGGAACAGGCGTGGTGGTGATTTGGAAGCTGGGGAAGGTTCTGGTCATGGACGTAGTCGTGATAGCGATGATGAAGATAGTGATGAGAGAATCCTCAGGTTAGAACATTTGATTCTTTGGTTTGTTTTAGCTAAAAGTTAGATACTTTACGACATTATCTAGACCCGACAATGCTTCTTGTTTTTTTTTATGTGTCATGATTATATTGTAGACTACTTTTAGCTTGTGTAAGAATAAAAAAAAAAACATTTGTCTATACTCTTATATTGTTAAAGTGTTTTTACTTTCCTTTTTCATGGTTGGAATCTATAAAGTTATTCTAATGATGGAACTTCAAACTGTGTTCGATCATGGAAGCTAGTGAGGAAGGATAGAAGAGCAAGCTGTTTCTGTTATCTCTAATGTCTTCTTGTTTGTGTTGTTGTTCTTTAGTAAAATTGTTTTACTAATGATTTTTCACAATCATATTTCTCAGCACTAAGACTTGCGAGTCGATGAACACTATAGTATCATTTGTCTGGTGGATTGTTGGCTTCTACTGGCTTGTATATGGTGGTGATATCCTTCTGGAGAATGCTTCTCATTTGTACTGGTATGTGTTTGATCTCATCCTTAATTTGATCTCATGTTTCCTTTGTTCAGCTGATTGGTAATGACTTAATACTTGTAGGTTGGCTTTTGCTTTCCTAGCATTTGATGTGTTCTTCGCCGTCTTTTGCGTTGTGTTAGCTTGTCTTATCGGAATCGCCTTATGTTGCTGTCTTCCTTGTATTATTGCTCTTCTTTATGCTGTTGCCGGGCAGGTACAGACTAGAATAACAACCCCTCAAATCACAAATTGACTTTCCTGGCAATGAACAGCCTTTTATGTGTGTGTGTGTTGTAGGAGGGTGCATCAGAAGCAGATCTCAGCATCCTTCCCAAGTACAAGTTTCAGATGATGAACAATGGTGAAAAGCAAAGTGACGGTGGCGGGAGAATGATCCCCATGGAGGCAGGCACTGAGTATTCGGGAAATGAACGAGTACTTTTAGCAGAAGATGCTGTAAGTTGTTATTTTAGAAAGTTATCTTGTGAAACTTCATTTCAGAGCTTTCCTTTAATGGGTTTTTGGTGTGTAGGACTGTTGTATATGTCTGAGTTCATATGAAGATGGAACAGAGCTGGTAACACTTCCTTGCAACCACCATTTTCATTCGACGTGTATTGTGAAATGGCTGAAAATGAATGCGACATGTCCATTGTGTAAGTTCAATATTGTCAAAGGCAGTGAACAAGACTGAAGTCGAAGAGAAGGAACCTCTGTCTCATCTATTAAGTTTTTTCTTTCTTTGTATATAGAAAGTAAATAAACTAGAAATGATTGTCATTTGTAAGCCGTAAGATAACTGTGACTTTGATGTCATTCCTTTTATTTTATCAAATATAATATTTGCAAAGTTAAATAAAAAACACTGAAAGCTTCATCGTTACTGAAGTTTTCATCTATCTTTGACAATATGGACTAATGTCTCATCTATTAGTTTATTGATCATTTAGTCTTATAAATCTCAGCTTACTGATGAGCTTACTAAATTGGAGGAGAAGCTCAAGTTAACTGAACTATTTCTCCAAGGCAAAGTAATTCTTGAAACTCTCATTAAAGATTGCTCTTGTGTCTCTTCATGTTCTTGGTTTTGCGGGTCATCTGGTTATCAGCTCTGTTGCAGAATCTTGAAATCAAGAAGATCAATGAGGAAAAGAAAGCCTCCATGGCTGCTCAGTTTGCTGATGAACCACCTTAAGAAGGGTTCATGCTGCACAGAAAGATGATGACATACTTCCCATTGAAGCCATTCGAGCACCTTTAGAAGCTGAGCTTAAGCTTGCGCGCTCTGAGTTTTTTTCCACTCGTTTTTTAATTGCAATTTTTGTACTGTCTACTTGTGTATTCGGACACTGAACATTTAGAATGTTTTGGGCATAGATTGGTAATCCTCAAGAAGATCCAACGGTCGGTTTTGTACGGATAGTGCTGAAGGGTTCATTATCCTACTCACTGCTGCTTCAAAACTTTAATCAAATTATAAAACTTGTGATCAAGATTATATTTACAAAACAGAAATTATGTCAAAAAGACAAATCAATATTCTTTCATCTTGTTTATAACATAGGAACATGTTTCTACACAGGAAATAAAAATAAATAAAGAGTTGCAAGTTCAGGAAAAGGAAGGAAGATCAAGGCTTCTTCTGCTGCTTCTCTATATCATACAGTACACAGACATCTGCAGCTGTTTTCATCTGTACAAATTCGCAAATCCAATTAGATACCAAAAAAACAGCTTTCAGTGTAGGGACTAGGGGCAGATTTGGCAAAGAATAGAAGGTTAGCTTTACCTGAATGATATTGACGGTTTGTTTCATCGACCAACCGAATAATGTCAAAGCTAGAAGAAGAGAGAGTGGTGAGATCTGAGTTAAAGTGGAAACTACGACCTGCAACAAACGAGAGGAGCCATGGCTTAGTAGTTGAATGGAAAAGAAAAGCTAAATCAAACAAAAGGGAAAGAGGAGACTACATTGAGGAGACTTTCGGTTTGGTTCTTTGCAATGAGAAGAAGGATGATATACAGAACCTGCAAGTTTTGAAAACATTTTGCACCTAAGAATACATGATCTCAAAGTCAACGTGGACATAAAAACTCAGTTTAGAGACATTCAATCACCTCGCAAGAAACACAGCAATAACACATAAAGATCCGGTTTCCATAGTAGAGTCTGAAAAGCCAGCTTGTGCTATCTTTCACATCCTTATGGCTGCTCTTCCCTGCTAGAAACGTACTGCGAGTAGAGTATCAAAAGTTCTCCGTTAAAAACTTGATTTGGTAAGTATAAGAGAAGATCTGACCCCGCGTGGTGCGACATCAGAAGAGAGAGTGAACTAGCTTACCTGTACATCTGCAGCCAATGGCTAGCAATATCTAAAGCCAACAACGAAAGGAAGACCAAGCTAGGCCTGTTTAAAGATGGGAGAAGAATGCATTCGGTAAAGTTAGAAGAAATATAAATGTACTCATAACTCCAGAGATGCTAGGGAACAAAAGAAACAAAGAAATATCCTCACCTGTAGACTTGAGAGAGAATCACGAGTAGACATGCCGTGCTCACTCTATAACAAAGAACATCCCCAAAATGACAGCCAAAAAATGGTCAGAATGTATTAAATAGGTACATATGCTGATCATCGGATATATGTAACAAAAATATTCACCTATCTGTGACCATGTCGAGAACAGCTCCAAACGTTGAAACTGAGGAAGAAAGAAAGAGAAGGAAGTCAAGTTCTAGCTTCCTACATAGTACTGTAATGGCATGTCTTGACTAACAGAAACATAATGAAGTCATTACAGTGAAAAAAGAATGTATTATATTGAATCTAAACACTAGCAACAACACAGTCCTAATCTTGAGTTCTTAAACATTATACGGTTTACAGAAACAGAGAGGAAACTCATAAACCTTGGTTGAATCTACGAGCACACCAGCCATCCACAGCATCACAACAAAAGCTGTATATCCACATTTGATCAAAAGAAGACAATTAAAGTCATCACCGAGAACATGAACAATCCTTAATATAATTAAACAGAGCTGACCTGAAGAAATAGAGCAGAGAGAAAAGTGTTTTGTTAGAGAAACAGACAGCAAAGGCAACACAGTTCAAGAGAACTCGCATGTACCCTGTAGCAATTCAACAATCATCATCACACTAAGAAGATAAAAAAGAAGAAGCTTTTGTCTGAATCTCGAAAGACCCACCAACAATGTTAGGTATATAAAGGTAAACAGACAGCTTCTCTGGTCTAGCTCTCTCCTTCTTCGCCATTTTGACTTGATACACAATCAATTCAACAATCCACCTACACAGAGCAAAAGGATTAATCTTTCTCATAACCCATCATCGGAAAATGCACGGAGACGCGAACCCATCTCCGATAAACCCAGAAATGTAAAAAGAAAATCAGTAGAAACAATCCTCACTTGGAAACGGGTTAGAGTTGTGGCGATCTTGAAGTGAGAGAAGAAGGGATCTGTAGAGAGAGAGGGAGATAGTCAAAAAAGAGGCTCTCAAGTTCTTCAATGCAAATCGAATCGAATCAGATTCGAAGATTACTATTTCTCAATTTGTCCGCTTTCAACATTCAAAAAAGTGGAAATTTTCTGATTTGGAATTTATCAAATAAACCCTCAAAGTTTGAACATTCTCAATATTGTTCCAAAAAGAAATGCATGTATTTATTTGTAATTATTAAGTAAACCCTCCGAGGTTTAATATTCTTGATATTTCGCCGCAATAATGAAATCTTGAACCGGCATTTTTTTGCCAATACATATTTGACTATTGCAGTGATTTGGGAAGGGACCCATTTTGCATAGGTCAACATATAATTTGAGACTCACATAAGCATTTGTTTTACTGTTAATATACAATTGATATGTAAAATATTTTTAATTTTTTTTCTTTCAAAACTAGATTTAGATTCGTGCGCCTGCATATATGTTTTTGATTTTGTAACGGATAACAATTATTATTATTTGATAATTTTAATTTTTTGAATATGTATTGGTTGTTTTGTTCATATTGTGTTTGGCAATTAAAATGATATGTTATATAAGTTATTTGTTACTTAATCATGTTTAATTATATGGGCAACTTACATTGTATTCTTTTAAAAATCTAAATATTTAATATGCTTGTTTATATTAATACATCCATCCTTAATTTTCATTAATGATATTCTAAATTGTTAAAATCAAATTTATTTTGATTTTTTACAATTAAATATATTTTTAAATTAAAATTATTGTACAATCAGTCATTAGTTGTATTTCTATTTAAATTAATAAGACATATATATATATATATATAGGAAACCGGATTTCATGTCTACATATATATACTAGGTGTTTGTTCACGATTTTGCGAGTAGTTATATTATATCAAATTATATATATTATGTTTACACTGTTATAATTTTGAATAATAATTATATATTTTAAAATTTTAATTTAACTTCAAATAGTTAGATAATCAAAAAATTTAGTACATATTTTTAGAAGATTAGTGAGATTTAAAATTATTTAACAACATAAATATTAGTCATTAAAATTTTTTTTTACATAAAAGTAATATTATAATTAATTTAGATAATTGGTTGTAGAATTACTTTATTTTAAGTAATTAATATATTTTAAAAAACAGAAGAAAAAGTATAAAATTAAAAAAAGTACACACTATATTTCTACATATATACAAACAAGATAACTATTTTTTCTCATTTTAATTCTCAGACTGTTTGAATATATTATTTCTTGATTTATAAAACTAATTATGGGAAGAAGATGTAAAGTGATCATCAATCAAACACACTACAACAACCAAAGTTATAAGTAACAAAAACCAAACGACTATAAGTAATAATTGAAGCATGTAACACTTTTATTCCAAATTTTGGTCTTTAATTCGCAAGTAGTCTTTTTATACAAGGCGTCTGCATAGCGTGATACCATCTCCAACGGAGATCTGAGAGATTTCCACTCGAGGATCCAAAGCCAGTTTCTTATTAAACTCTAGAAGAGCTGCTCTTGATTCCCTCATATGATCAGGAACTTTCTCTTCTTCCTCAACCACAAAACTAAACCACAAGGTGTTGTCGAACGCAATGATTCCTCCAACCTTCACCAATTTTAGAAATCTCTCAAGGAAGTTGACATAGTTCGGCTTGTCAGCATCAGCAAATATGAAATCAAACTCCTGTTTCTTCTCTTGTCAAATGTGAATTAATATGTATGATCATTAGCCAAACAATAGTTGAGCATTTGAGCTTAAGGAGTAAATAATAGGAACACATGTTTTTCACTTACGTCGTTAACCAATTTGTCTAAGGCCTCCATACCATCGCAATATATGAAATTGACCTTGTGATCAACACCTGCCTTCTTCATAAACTCTAGTCCCACGTCATAGGCTTCTTGGTAAATATCTATAGCAGTAATCTGCATCCAAATTTCTTTTAACCTTAACCAGGACCGTTGGTCAATCTTAAACAATTTGTTGATCCTGAAACCATTTTCTTGAAAAAAAGAAATTATATGTCCCAATTTCTATTTTTATTTTAAACTTGCTTCAGTTTTTATTGAGGTAAGATTAATAAACAAAAATATATATATAGTTGCACATGCTAAAGTATGAAAGATGCCAACAATATGATTATAAGCAAGAAGAAGAAAGATTACGCGACCATCTTCAGGCAAAGCAAGGGCAGTGGTGAGAAGAGAGTAACCAGTGAAAACACCGAGCTCAAGAGTGTTCTTAGCGTTTATGATCTTTAAAAGCATCGATAGAAAAATGCCCTCATCAACTGGAATCACCATTTCAATTCTGAGTTTTCATTAAAACAAGAAAATTAAAGTATAAATACAACTACTTAGTTGTATCTACTCAAAATACAAAAAAAATTGGTATTTCTATTAAAACAAAAACAAATTAAGAATATTGTTTATTCCAATTCTTACACTATTTAAAGAAAATTTAACAAGCAGGTTATACAGTATAAAATCTATAAATTAATATTCAATTAGTTAATAAACTCTGTAAATTAATTTAAAACATTCTCATATGTTGGACCAATGTAAAATATGATATAACTCAATAATATAATAAGATAATAATATTTTAAAAAATATTAAATAAATATATACAGTCTCATTAATTCATATTGATTATTGTCATATTTTTTCAACCGATCGTTATATATATATATATAAACAGATTTTTTTTTTATAGGCAATTTTTCTTTAATTTTATTTTTTATTTTAATATTTTAGTGTTAATTTCTTGAGTTAAATAGATATAAAATATATCAAATAGTCAGAAAACAAATGAAATTCAAATTTATAAAATTTAATCAGTATCTAATATCGTGAAATATTATTTAGATTTTTACAAATCATAATTTATTTATAGTGCTGACATTATTAATTTATAGAGATTTTATGTATGATCTTAGTGATTAAGAAGACTTACAAGTTGCCAAATTTCTCTTCTGTTACTTTCCGAAGCTCCTTGAGCAGCTCATGCTCTCTTGGATACGCTGAAGTTTCCAAGATGTACTGTGCCAATTGAACACATCTAAATATTTCAAAGATCTTCTTTTATACAGACAGCCAAACTTTGTCGATCAACAAAACTGCTATGAAACTTTTTTGAAAGAAATTATAAAAAGAATACAAACCTGTCTCAGAGCTTCACTCTTGAGGATCCCTTTGGGAGGTATTTCATCCGCCATCTCTCAGTCTCTTGATTCTGAGGAGTATTCTTAGAGGTGTCTTTGTAATTATAAAGAGAGATGTTGGGTCATTGTCTAGTACTCTAGTGTGTATATGCATGTGTTTTAGAAAGAAATATTTGAAAACACTTGTGTCATATCCTTTCTGTGGATATGTAATTTAGGCAGAAAATACTGAGCTGAAACACGCTAATATGCATATGCTCTAAAAAAAACGATATGAAGCACACATACATCTATGACCTCGAAAAGCTGAAGAAAATAAAATCTATTGGTACATGATCTTGCATAATGGAGCCTACCGACGAATTTCTCGGAAGCCCATTAAAACATGTTTAATGCAGGTATTTTAGTATAGGGTTTTTAGCTTCCCTAAAAAACGTTTTTTAATTTTAATTAAGAAAATTTAAGAACCGTCTCTTAAATAAGATATATAAATACTGTCTTTTATCCAAAAATTATAAAAAAGAAAAAGACCAAATCAAGTTAAGAATTCATGCATTAAACATGGCATTATTCCTACAAACCTAAGAAGATTTATTTATCTTGGAATAGTCAAAAGATCATTGATCAAAGATGGTTTTAAAATAATACACGTTTCAGTCTAAAATAATAAAAATTCATACACATTTTTCATATTTTTCCTCTAAATATATTATCTTTTTTTTAATATACCAGTATTTTGGTTATTTAAATTTTTAGTTTAACACAAATTAAATAAAATTTTCAAACACAACTTTAAAGTAGTTCATAAACTAATATATCGATAGAAGATGATACACATCCAGTTACTATCATTGTGCAACAGATGAGAATGCGAACAAGATGTGGAGTGATCATCAATGAAGCACACCATTAAATGCAAACCAGTGATAAAATGACTAAAAGTGATTATTGAAGAATCTAACAGTTTTTTTATTCCAAACTTTGATCTTAATTATTTTAAGTAGTCTTTTGATCATATAAGGCGTCTGCAGAGCGTGACACCATCTCCAATGGAAATCTGAGAGACTTCAACTCGAGTATCCAAAGCTAATTTCTTATTGAACTCTATAAGAGCCTCTCTATATTCCCTCATATGATCAGGAACTCCCTCTTCGTCCTCAGCCACAAAACCAAACCACAAGGTGTTGTCAAACGCAATGATTCCTCCAACCTTCACCAGTTTCATAAGCCTCTCATGGAAGTTGGGGTAGTTTGACTTGTCAGCATCCGCAAATGCAAAATCAAACTCCTGATTCTGTTTATTTTATTATTCCAAATGTGGAATATGTACGTATGATCATTAGCCAAAAATAGTAAGTTAAACTTAATTAATTAGTAAATAATAGGAACATATCTTTTTTTTTACTTACATCATTCACCAACTGGTCTAGGGCCGTAATACCATCGGAATGAATGAAATTGATCTTGTGATCAACACCTGCCTTCTTGATAAACTCTAGTCCCACTTCGTAGGCTTCTTTGTCAATATCTATTGCAGTAATCTGCATCCATACAAATATTGTTCTAGACCCGTTAGTCAATCTCAAACTATTCATCGAGCCTATGCAATTTTTTTTTTTATCAAAAGAATTACTTAAAAATGTTATAAGTTCCAATTTATATTTCTTATTTAGAACTTGCTGAAGGTTATTTTTCATTGTTCTAGTTGCACATGCTAAAGTTTATACGATGCAATCATGCAAAACGATTATAGCAAGAAGCTGAAACATTACGCGGCCATCTTCAGGCAAAGCGAGGGCTGTGGTAAGAAGAGAGTAACCGGTGAAAACACCGAGCTCGAGAGTGTTCTTAGCGTTTGTGATCTTTAAAAGCATCGATAGAAAAAGACCCTCATCAACCGGAACTTCCATCTCGCTTCTGCATGTTCATTAAAGAAACATTCAATTAAAAAACAATATAAATTTAACTACTTAGTTATTTATTTCTTATTAAAATACACAACCCATTTGTATGTTTACTAATAAAAAAAGCTAAGAATATTATTATCCTAATTCTAGAAATATTTAAAGATAAAGTTTTCTTAATTTAACAAACTGGGTTTTAAATAGGATCTCCCTATTGATTAAGATAAGAAGACTTACAGGTTGCCATATTTCTTGACTGTAGCTTTACGAAGCTCCTTGAGCAGCTCGTGCTCTCTTGGATATGCTGACGTTTCTAAGATGTACTGTGACGGTCGAACACAATCAAAGATCTTTTGTTTTATCCACACAAAACAAAACTTTGCAGATCGACAAAACCTACAAAACCTATATTTTAGTTTTGAAAGATATATTTATAAAAAAAAAGAAACAAAAACCTGTTTCAGAGCTTCGCTCTTGAGGATCCCTTTGGAAGGTATTTCATCCGCCATCTCTCAGTCTCGTGGTTGTGAGGATACGTTTTGGAAGGTGTCTTTGTTATATAAACTAGAGATTGTTACACTTTGGTCAGTATTGGCTTCTTTCTTCTGGTCAAAGTAATTGTGGACCTTAAGGGTAAAAGAGTCTAATACGAGAATTAAGGACCAATAAGTATGGATCTTATCGATCTGTTGTCAAAAAGAAAAAAATAAGGGATCTTATCGAAGATTTTTCAACCACAGTTAGGTTTAATATTCAATTATTTGGATCGTATTCGAAGCTAGTATGTTTACTTTTATTCTTTTTAAGTTAGAAGTGTTGAAAGATGTGGGGGCAGTACTAGTGGATGACCAATATACAATGTACATTCGTCGACTAATCATATAAATCGGCTGTGACGCGTGAGTTTTTTTCCTTCTTTCTCTAAAAATAAAGTTATTTAAAGAATATATTATAGAGAAATATAGACTCAAAAAAAATTGTAAATAGAATTCAAAAAAAAATGATCATTTATATCCCTTAAATTAACTAATATAGACTTAAGATTTAGAGTTATAGGATACGTTTTGGATATGATATTTAAAATTTTTAAAAAATATTAAAATTTTCAAAACAAAAAACATCTATTTTAGCTTTTACAAAAACTTTAAAAATATCTGTGTAAAAGATTTGATTTATATTATATTAGTTAGAAGATTTTAGAAGTATAGATCTCACATGGATTCCTCTCTTCAGCCTTTGTGAAGCTTCACGAGTTTCGTCTCAGTTTCAAGCTATGTTGCTTAACTTCTTTCTATGGCTTTTGCTTTCTCTTTGTTGCTGTCCGGATCTTTTCCAGTGGAATACAGAATTTACAAAAATAAAGTGTCAGATACAAATCAATATTGAAACTTTTTAGTACAATTTTCAGATTTTTAAGAAAAAAATACTTGACCTCAAAGTTTTATTTGTACACAACAATTTCTTTTTTTTTTGAAAGAATGCTAAATTTATTCAAACAAAAAAGACTTTTTTACAACCTAATGCGACATTGATCTTAAGTGTTTTTAGAAAAGTGCTATTTTGAAGAGTCTAAATAGATAAATCTTCCTCTATTCTCGATAATCAAACCACTTCGCCATCGCATGAATCAGATATTTCCCTCCTCTCCTTTGTAGTGAGCTTATCCTATTCTTTACTTGCTTATCAATGAACTTGATAATTATCCCTGGAGCCTGAAGAACTGAGCCATGTCTCCTTCCATTCCTCTCCAGGGATAATTATCAAGTACACAACAATTTCATTAAAACTAAAAGTGGTTACACTCCATAAAAAAAAAAGAGAAATTGTTCCATAAACGGATATCATGGAAATTATATAAGAGACAACCACATTGATGCTACAACATAGAAGAGAATACATGTTTTAAATATAAAATTGATATTTTTATTGAGAAATTCTTTTAAAAGAAATTAAAATAGGTTTTTCATCAAAAGAATACATAAACAGAAAAATGATTAAAAAAGTTTTTTAAAGAGGAAAAAGACTCTTTTATCTTTACTTTATAGATATATAAATAAAAATAATTATTCAAATAAATAAATAATATTTTTAAATTATTTTCGAATAATAATTTTTTCAATTTCTATTTTTTCTAAAAAAATAGAAATTTCAAAATTTTATGTTGATATCCAAAAATTATTTTTGAAAGTATTTATAAATTGTTTATTTTAAATTTTAAATATTTATTCAAAAAAATCATAAAGCCCAGCCTCCAAACTCCACCACTCAAATCTAAATCCTAAATTTATATTAGCTAACCCTATAGTGTAAGTATCTGTTTATCTCTTTCATGAAACATTTTTTTTTCATTTTGAGCATTGTATGTTATATTTGTGATAAAAAATTAGTGTTATCTTAGCGAATTTCTTATTTTTATTTTTGTTAATGATATTTCCTTTTATATTAATTCTTTTTTATTTATATAAAAATAAATTATGTTTTATTAGATTACATGTTTTAAATATATAAATTTATGTATGTTTATGTGAAAGATGTTACCCTTATGATAACAAGGTGATTTAGAAACAAATATTAACAAAAAAAAGAGCTAAATTTCCTTTTTGATATTGGATTCATATATATATATGTTATTTCGTTTTATATTAACATTTTTATAATATTATATTATAATAAATTCCTTTTTGATTTATATATTAGGAAATTCATTTTATTAAATTGCATATGTCTATGTGAAAGATATTTCCTTTTTGATAATAAGGTGATTTGGAAACAAGTATTAAAAAGTCAAATTTATTTTGATATTGGATTCCTTTCTAAATATATAACATGATTTTTTTCTTAAATAATATGTTTTAGTATTAAAAATTTCTATATTTTTATATTAAAGATATTATCTTTTTAAATTCTATTTGTTTCTTATTTATATAAAATAAATTCAAGTTTATTAAATTACATGCTTCATTTATAAAAACTGATATTTATATTTAGATAAAATATATTACCTTTTATATTAAATTCCTTTTTGATTTATATAAAAATAAATCAGTTTTATTAAATTACATGTTTAAATATAAAAATGCTATATATTTATATGAAATATATTGTTTTTGATAATAACGTGGTTTGGAAACAAATATTATCAGAAAAACAAAGTTAAATAAAATATATTAATACTTCATTAAGATTATCATTGCAACTATGAAAGATGTTAATTTTTTGGTAATAAGGTGATTTGAAAACAAATATTAATAAAAAAAGAAGTTAAAAATAATTAATAATGATATTTAAATAATTAAATTAATTCATTAAGATTATCATTGTAATTAACTATTTTAATAATTAACGTGAGAATGACACATATAAAACTGATTTTTCAAATATTATTATAGAATTTTTTTAGATAATCATGTGTATAAGTCTCCTCAAACAACATATGTCAATTAGCAGTCTATATAAATAATCACAAAGGTTTTGTCTACTTCACTGGAACTTTTTGACCCATATGGCTCGGTCATCAGTATGTGTTTCATATGCTGCGCCGACAGTACAAATGGCTATCATCATGACGGTTATATGTTTGCTTCTAGCCAATAATGTGACTCATGCCCGAACGCCGGCCACCTACTATGTTGGAGGTGTGTATGGTTGGGACACGATTATTCCAATGGACACTTGGACACGAGGCAAAATCTTCTACGCTGGTGATATTCTCGGTATGGAACGATGTTAAACAATCATACTAATGTTGATTCATAAACAACTATATTACTTTAGATGGATAAATCATCCAATCTATGTTTTAAAACCGGATTAAGGTGTTATGTTATGATATTGATCCACTTTACACCTAATCAAACTCCAAATTTTACCCATATCGTTTGGTTCAATGAACCAACTCTATCACAAAGGGTAAATATTTCTATACAATAAATTTATATTGATATGTGTGGTATTGCATTGCAGAATTCAAATATGATTATCTCACAAGCAATGTGATGGTAGTAAATCGTACTGGCTATGAAACGTGTATAGCAAACGAAAATGCGAAAGAATATACATCCGGCAACGATAGGATCCAACTCCCATATGGTCTTAGCTATTACATTGGGACATATGATCCTGCTGATTGTTCAGCCGGTTTAAAAATGGCCATAAGAGCAAGGTCAAATAAGTAGATAGGTGGAAGTAGAATTATTATTGCCTGAGTTGTTTTTGTAAGAGTTTCTGTAACGACCCATTTACCGGCCCGGTAAATTCGGCCCATCAGAGCCCAGGTTCATCGCAGGAAACCCTAGGTAATTCCTTTAAATAGGAGTCTCTGCTGTCCTTTTCTTTAACAAAAACTCACCGTGTCGAAACTCTGCAGAAATCGAGCCGTCGAGTAGATCTGAGATCGCCCAGCCGCAGCCGTCTCTCCCTAAGTCGAGATCGGACCTCCCATCACCGTTACTCGCCGGAGGTAACCATCGAAAACCGTCATAACCACGTCCTTTTGTAATTTCGTGTAGAAAATCGATCATATCTTTCTAACCGTGTGGTTTTTCACAAATCCAAGGCCACCATCGTGTTCGGGACGTCGAGACGAGTCAGGAGCAGGAAGTTCAGCCGGAGACCCGCCGTCACGCGCCGCCACGCGCCGCCGGAAGACCCGCGCGTGAAGCTCACGCGCTGCCGCAGGTCGCCGGAGCAGCCGCGCGTGAGACCCACGCGCCGCCGCCGCCGGCCGTCGTTCGCCGGAGCCGCCGCCTCCGACCAGCCGCCGCCGTGTCACCGCCGCGCCGCCGTTGCCGCCGGTGACTTTTCCGGTAAGCCACCGTTCCTCCGCCGTCGCCGCCGGTGACCGTCGCCGGCAACTCGCCGGTGACTCGGTGACGCGGCCGAGTCGACCCGGCGAGTCAACTCGGTGACTGGGTCAACCGGTTGGGTTGATTCGATTTTGATTCGGTTCGCTAAACCGGTTGGTTATTGAAAATTAGATTTGAATTGGATTAAACCGGCTGGTTATTTAAAATTGATTTTTGGGTTAAGTAAACCGATTGGTCCAATTGAAATCGAATCCGGTTAAGGTAAACCGATTGGTTCAATTCGATTTCAATTTGGTCAAAGGTTGACCGGCTTGGGTCAGAGTTGACCGGGTTGACCTTTGACCTGCGGGTTGACTTTTTGACCAGATCACCGGTTAACCATTTTTGACCGTTCGAAGGGCGTTCTGACTCGATTTTTCGCCCTGATTACAGATTTGGAGTCTATTTGAGGAGTAGGAGTTCATAAATACCACTTTTCCATATTGCTAAGGTGAGGGTCTATTCCGTAAATCTCGTACCGGTGTAGAATTCTTCCTATTGTAGTTTAGATTTCGAAACATGATCCATTTGTTTGAGTCGTGATTGGTAGTTAGTTAATTCATTGTAAACCGGAACTAGGGGTCTAGAGGATTCAACTGTGATTGGATTGTGTGATGTTAATTGATGATAAATATAATATATATATATAGATATTCGGTAGGGACTATGTGAGGTGTGCGGGGGTTCAGGGATGCCTGGGCTATCGACGCAGATGTGGTGGGCGGGGGTTCGGAGACGTTCGGACTATCGACGCAGATTGTTGTGTGGTGCGTGGTGCAGAGACGTTTGCATCTGACGCAGATGGTTATGGGCGGGGGTACAGAGACATACTGTACTAGCGACGCAGAGTATGTATATCCTTATGAGGAAATGCGGGGTGTATGGACTAGCGGTATGCTATCATCGCATTGTTTGTTTTATGTGATGCTCTAGGCATTGTGTTTGTTCGTGTTAGAGCTAAACTTCCATAGTGGGAGTTCTATTTACTTAGTCCGTGGTTTGCGGGTTTAGCATCCCATACCTCACTGAGTGACTTCCCTGTTACTCACCCCTCTTCCTTTTGTCCCCCTTTCAGGTGAGACTGGCGAGCAGGAGTGATCTTGTTGGATTGGTGCATTTGGATGGATTTATTTCGTGTTATTTTCAGACTTATGTTTTAGCTAATTATCGATATTATTTGGTTTTTATGCTATCTTTGGACTTATGGTGCTTTGAGTTATTTATGAGATTTCAGATTATTTATTTACTTTATTATTATTTATTATTTCGGAAATACGGGTTTCACAGTTTCTTCACTCAAAATAGCATAATAATAAAACTTTATCTAATATCTTTTCGATGTTTTATGTCATTTTCGTTCATTATTAATTTTCAAACCTTTATTTGAGAGTTTATTTTTCAAATTTGTTAATGTGTCATCGTCACATATTATTTTACAAAACATAAATGGTTGTGAATAATTGACATAAAACCAAGTTAAATGTGACATATAAAATGTTATTTATATTTTTGCAAGATTTTTGAAATATGCTAATAGCCATATATATCACCCGAATTTGAATATTCCTTAAACATTATATGATAAACCTTAAGCTTATATAAAGAAGTTATTTCCTTAGTATTTTTTATATAGGTGATCCCTATATTAATAAAGAGTACTTCAAAATTATGACAAAAATTAAAGTTAAATGTGACATGAACAATTTCATTTATATAAATTTATATTTTTGCAACTTTGTTGAAATACCGCCATCTCATATATATATATATATATATATATATATATATATATATATATATATATATATATATATATATATATATATATATATATATATATATATATATATATACTATATTAAAAATAAACATTGGTTTAATTAATATTTACCTCATGTGTTATTTAAAAATATGCCATTGACAATTAATAAAGACTACAATTTCATTAATGATAATGGTGGAATACAATATTATACTAGTAAACATGTTTCCAGACAATACATAATTAGCCGTGTTTTCAAATAATACCTAATTAAACAGTTTCCAAACAATTAAAATCATTTGAAAATATGTTATTAAACCTGATACAAATTATTTAATAGAAATAATAGTTATTTAAAAAACTTGAATAATTTATGGATAAAGAAATAGGAAATGATATAAATTAAGTTTTTACCTGTTAAATACTAAATGTATATATTTTTTTGTTTAAATAAACTTAAATTAAACGAATGGATTCAACGGTTTGTTTGTATTTCATTAACAAGGAACTGTTGGCAGATCGAGTCAATAAAAATATTTTGTTGTCTGAATGAGTTTTGTTCATTTATACTTTATAGTGACAATGTCTCTCTCACATACATGTCATGTAAATTCAGATTCATACCTCGTAACTCTGGAACTATACATCGGTCATATTTAAGCCAAAGCTATTTACATAGAGACAGCAAACTCTTGCAACTATTGAAGAAACTCCTCTGCTTCTTCTTCTAAGTCTCTGGTCTATTACAAAGGCAAACATGGATCATCAGTTCCCAACGGAAATAGTCTAGACCTCTCTCCTAAGCCGAGTGGTGAACGTGAACGTTGACTCCTCTTGATCTCGGTAAGAACCCTTCTCATCTCCGGTTGCTGCAGCGATGGATGATTTATCTTCTCAAACTCTCTCTTTATCTTCACCACTTGGCTATGTTTTGGACCATCCTCGTTTCCATGATTGTTCTTGTTCTCCATTTCCACCACACAAACCCCGAGACAAACAAAGAAAACCCTTTATATAATAACTCTGTCCTGTTTTAAAAATGAAGACAGGAGTTGTGTGTGAAAGTAGAAGAGAAATCAGTTCGGTGAGCAACGCCGAATTGGTTTTGAAGATGTTATTATAATAGAGAGACGAATACTACTACTCTTTCTCTTGGTCTTATCTCTTTTCTTTTGTTTATAAAAACAAACGTGAAGAATGAGACAAGGACGTTGTCTTCGGAAAGAGTCGGTTTTTGAACGTTAAGAGACCAATAGGCTGCCATGTGGACTCAACTCGTTGGTCAGCTAAAAGATTCTAGAGGATATGCTTTTGAGACCATTTCCTCTTTAATCAGTCGTTAATTATTAAGCAAAAGCATTAGACTCGTGTTACTTTTTTGTCATTAAATAATTTATGTAGCTTACACGTTTTGGATTTCATCTTCACTCTTGTCCACAGCCATAAAATTAAGCCTTGTTTTTGACGTCCATGAAGTTGTAGACTTTGGGTGTGTTCATATGGTTGTAATTGTAAACTGAGAAAACATATAATTTAAAACCTTATACTATTTCCTATTCCATCTTAAATAATGTTTAAAGTATATAAGTTAAGAAATCAGATAAGATAATTTGTATTATAGGTGTGTTAGTGATAATTATAAACTTAATATTGTGATTTATTTTATATATTTATCTTGACTATAGCTATAATTTTTGCTGAGATTAACAAAAATAAAGCATTTTTAAATACTAGATTAATATTTGTTTCCCAAAATGCCATCTCTACTGGCCGGTATGAGTTTTCAAATATTGTGGACGTTAGCCGATAGGACGGAACTGACTAGTCCACTTCCCGCCGGGTGCATGCGCAATCCGTTCCTATTATTCGATGGTTCAAAAACCTTCCCCAAGAAAAATTGATCGATATAGTCCACTAACCTCATCACTTGAAGACCAAATTTTTGGGAGTTCGACCGGGTTTGACCCGGCATGATTTTTACATGCTTAAACTCATATTTTGTGTATCTAGAATGAATCTAGACTTTGCAAAAAAAAAATGTAAGTTTTGATAGAAAATCTATGAGACTATGAACCTTAAGTTATTGTCAGGCCGGTCCAAATGTTATATGTTTCACTTATTCTACGAATATTTTCTCAAACTGGCTATATAGATTTCAAAGAGGAGTTATCTTTAGTTTTTTTTTTTAATGTAAGAGCATGATTATCGAGGTAAATAGAGGGTTTCTTAAGGAGAGGAGGCCACCAACATCACAAAAACCGTTTCCAAAATCCCTTAATTAAGAATCAATTTTTTCTTGTTTCTTGCACTGTTCGCGGCCCCACTAACACGTGACGGCTCGTGATTGGTTCGTTTTTATTTTTTATTTTATTTTTAAATCAGACAAAACAAATAATAAACCATAAATGGGGTTTTAGGGTTAATCATGCTCTAAGTTATTTCTAATTCTAAAATTGGATTGATTGCACGTAGACTAGGTTTAAATCTCAGTTTGATTATTATCCTTCCATTTGAATTCAGTCAATCTAGAATTCGAATTTCTCAAGACATGGACTGGATTTATCAATTAAAAAGATGAGTGGAATCAGAACAAACATTTCTACTCAACTTTCGGTATGGTGGTGGTAGAACAGAGAATAAGATTCAGCTAAATGTCATGGTGATAATTTCCACAGGGAATCATATCAAACACAACACTACACTACATGACTGTATATATATAGAGACACCAGAAAGATTTTAATCACTTATCCATATCAAAGAAAACTAACACAATTATATATAAAGAAAAAAATGCTTGACAAACTTGTCGGAGGGTACGGGTACGGCCACAATGATCACAGAAGCAACGGCTACACCTTTGAGGAGCACAAGGAGTTCATGTCTTATGAGGCATCACAAGGAGGTTACTTTGACCGTCAAGCTCGCTACAATCACCACATGAGGCTTCCGGCCAACTACGGCCATCCACCCATGGCTCACATGTCTGTCTTTGATGAAGAAGACTCAGACTCAGACGTGGAAGAGTTCTATAAGAGCAGCCAGAGCCACCACACTACGATGTTGCCACATCACGGCAACAATCACCACCAACATGTAGAGTTTATTCCAATTTCTTTTTTAATAATATGTATTGTGGGTTTGGACTGTAGTACACACCACTAGGCTACGTACATGTTTTGACTGGTGTCTTATTAACATAGAAGTCCTGAAACTTATGCTGAAACTTTATTATACAATTTTTTATTTATTTATGGAATCTAATTTAAAAAAAAATTGGTTCAATAGTTTTTGTATGGTTTCTCACCATAGGTAATTTTGTCAATGATAATGTGCAGGGAAAGATAGGCAATGGATGGCAGGGGATGCATGAAGATGCATACTATGGAGGGCACGGGATGAAGCACCAGGACAAGCTTATGGCTCCTCAGGTTCCACCACATCATGTATACATGAACCCCAGCCATGGCAGTGGCAGTGGCCATGCAGTAATGTTCAAGGCTTCCGAGAACTGGCGAGTCAGCAACAGTAGCGGCAGCCACCACAAGGCCGGATGGGGTAATAGGCGACTATGACTGCACCCAACTACTCTACCGGTTCAAAAAAATGAAGAAATAAATATGTATGCTAAATAATAAAAGCATAATTAAGATGTGTGCGTGATCATAAAGATGTTTCAGTATCGTACTAAAAAACGAAAAGAAAGAAACAAAGTGTTCTTGTTTAATGAACTTATGATTACTAAGGAATGTTGCTGTTGATGCGTATGTTAAATAAAAGTGGTTGATTGATCTGTGCTCCCCGACAGGTTTATTGCAGAAAAAATAGTTTCTACTAAATATTACTTTCTCCGTTTTTTTATATTTGACCTTCTAGGATTATGCACACATATTAAAAAACATTTAATTTTTTATCATTTTCTAAACAAAAACATCATTAATTGTTTACCTAACCACAATTTAACCAATAGTAAAATAGAAACTATAATATCATTGGTCATCTAACATTAATTACTAATAAATTTTACATAGAAAATTGAAAACGTCAAATAATTTAGAACAAAAAATTTTCCCTAAAACGTCAAATATAAAAAAACGGAGGGAGTATTAGATTACTGTTAAGTTCAATAGCTTTCAGAGAAATTTTCACAAATAAATAATATGCAGGCATAATCATATTACAAATATTTATTAATACATATTTCAACTTCATTGTCTTCCACTATCCAACCCAAATACATTCTCGGTTTATGGTTAACCTTGATCGATCGCGGGTTCAGTCCGGTTTTAAATCACACTAACAAGTAATTAACAATCCAAAGTCCAAACTATATAATTTCACCGATCGTTTCACCAGGGTCCACATCTAACATGCAATTGGAGTATGAACATAATAAAATAAAATAAAATAAATTAGAGATAAAATTGGTAAGATTTTTTATCTAATCTGAGAGTTTGAGTTCAGTTGACGCAGATGTTGATAGTAGTTGTGTCTAGTTGGTTCGTGTTTAAGATCGAGTTTTCTTTTAAATATTCGATTCAACTGTCCGTTTTTTCAAATATAAATTGATTTTTAACTGTATTACTGATATGGTTGTTTGGATTTGAATGGGGTCGGTAAATGCGTGGCTAAGCGGCCATTGGTAACATTTTTGGGGATCTCACAAAAGATGATGTAGAATATAATCATGATAAAACTGTCTATAGTAGTAAAATACATCCTTCATGTAAAATAGTTAGTGCCATTTAAACCTTTTGTTTTGGTAACTAATAATCAGTTAATCACTAGAATCACACCCTTTGAAGTTGACTAAGTCTTCACAAAGAGACACCCTCAAGCTTACGTGGTCTGTGTTAAGGGAGATTATTCAAACTTTGCAAGCATTAGATTCAATTTCCATCAACATGCATGATTGGAGAGACTATTCTACATCGAATATATGCCTTAGATTGAAACATAGCCACCACATGTACTTTTCCTAATTTTGATCAATTATTAATAGCATCTAGTGCCTCCAAAGACAACCATTTACTCCCCGTTTACCATTTTTTTGTTTGTGCATGAGCATATATACCTTAGCAAGTAGCAACTATCCTCTAATCCCATTGGCCCACCTCTTCAGTTTTTTCTATGTTAAAATGTTTTTATTCCTTCTTTGTTGAAGCTAGTCATGCGTACCAGTTATTATTGTTAAATATTAGACCATAAAGTTATGTAACAATAGACATGTGCGAAATCTATACATGTAAAGGCTAAAGAACATTGGCCAAATCTGGATCAATGTATATATTTGTTCCAAAAGAGACATAACTGGAAAGTAAAAAAAGGTATCAGATTCAGCCTTAACGTTAACCCTAAACCCTAAAATATATCTTATATATATTACCTCTGATTGTTTCAAATGTATCTCAAGCAACAAGAGGAGAGCAAATAAGACAAGTTATTACAAAAAAAAAATGGTACTTGAAACCTTCCTTGAGCATAAAGCTCATCACCACCATCACCATCACTATCATCATCATCACCATCACAGGAGCTTGATGGTTGAGAAACCGAATCAAGTTATGGAGTACGAAGACTGGAGTACTGTGATGAAGGTGTCCTCTCATCATTTGAGGAAGGTGAAGAGCGAGAGGATGGCAAAAGATGAGGATATTGACAAAGAAGCAGAGAAGTTCATCAAACTAGAGCATATGAAATTCAGCAAGTGGATATGACCACCACCATCTAGTTTCCTTATGGAAAACTCACTCATTGAGAATATCTAGAATATGTAATATGTGTTGTGTCCAAAATCCAAATTATCATGTAACATCTAGTTTATTATTGGTTGTGTAAACCAAACCGGTGTGCTAGATAAGGACTTTCATGTGGGAATAAAAATATAATTACAGCATACCAATTTCACTATTTTCTATTATTAAACTTCCCACTAAAACCAAAAATAGTTGGTTGATCTAGTAATTCTTTTCTCGGAATGGTAACAAAGTAGCTGACAGAATAGCAAAGGAGGTTTTGACATTCATGTCTCACGTTCTTAAGTTCACTGTTGGAGGCTGATATGTTTTTGTAAGGATGACCTTAATTTGGTTAATAAAGAGTAGTTGTTGAGCCAAAAAAAAAACATACTAACTCAAATAAACTAGTCTAGTTCCATGACACGCAGGCACAAGGTAATTTCACTACATAATCTGAACCAAAAAGAGAGGAAAAGACATAAAAGTAGAGTAGAAGTATGATCCATAACTAAAGGATGGATCTATAGAGAGGACATGTGGTGTGATTATGCCAAACCATTTTTCCAGACAAGCTTGTGTGAAAGAATTGCTTGCAGGAAACTAACTCACTCACCTCCTTCTTGTTGAAGATTTACACAATCTTAACCATTTCATATATCACAAGCCACTGGATGCAGAATTCCTATAATGGATCAAGATTGTGATATTTATAATCTTTTTTTTAAATTCGATTGTAAGGTTCTATTGTGAGCTTAGAAGAGATGAGTATTCACTACATTAACATATACAGACTCTATATGTAAATGCAAGACACTTTGTAAACTCCATCTATAAGCGTCTCTGCCTGGCTCTACTTAACAACTCTCCTATCATATGGTGGTTGCTGTTGAATTGGAGGAGCCTTCAACTTGTAAGGATTTGAAATAATCCTTCTCTGCGTTAGCCATTCTACTCTGGAACATGGTCCATTCCTTTTTGCATCTGTCCCTCACCTGCAAACACACACACAGAAACACACATTAAAAGTTGCTTATTGCAAAAGTTATGCGTCTTTGCTCACATCACACAATTACAACAAGAGAGCTTTGAAAAGTTTGTTACCCCTTGCCATGGCGCTTTTCCATCTACTGCCTCACCCTAAAGCAATCAAAAGAGAAAGGGAATTTGAGCAAAGACGTTAATGTCAGATCAAGAAAGAGGAAAAATGGGACAGAGAGAGAGAGAGAGTTTACTTGGCTGCCAAGGGAAGGGACAGTCTGATGAACAATCCACTGAGCATCTACAACACCTATCTTCTCGTGTGCAGGCTGCATTTTTGTATAAAATATACATAGATTCGTCATCATACAACATGCGAGGTAACTAAAACTAAGTAAGCCAATCTTTTGCGTGATAAAGAAAAAATGAAGGTGTCCCTTTCGTACCTCAGCACATCTTCTGAGTGCAAAGTCAAGTCCCCAACCGTGAACCAAATCATTCTGTTTATAACATATAAGGTAAGGCATATAAGTAAGACTGACAAGAAGCCAGATTTAAAGGGGAGATGAATGAAGAATGAACAAACAGATGATGAAATAAGGAACCTGGATCATATGCCACACGCATCTCCAGGCGTCTTTTGAAAATACAGGAGCCATGATCTCGACGAATCTGCATTTGTCAATGACACATAATTTCAAGAATGGTTAATTCCTGTTACAGGGAAAAATCAACTCATAAAAGGCAGAAAGAAAGAAACGTTTCTTCTACGTACGCAGCACATGGAGGGAGATGAGGATCTGAGCACCATCCAGGTTTTTCTTCTGTTATCCTGAATCAATTCAAAGCCAAAAGTTTCAACCAAAAAAAAATTATGCAGAAAACTAAAGATGGCTAGAATCTAAGAGATTTTGATCCATCATACTTGTGGACTTCAAGATCTCCTCTTCTCTTTGTCATCTGCCATGTTAACCCCTTGTTTGGTTCCAAGCCAGGTTGAGAAATCTCAAGGCCATGCTTCTTCACCAGCTTTATGTACCTGGAAATAGATAAATTCAAATGATCACAACAGCTCCAATGAAATGGAAGGAGCCTTTGCAAATGAGAAGCAAGAAAAAGAAACAGAACCCATGTGAAGGTTTATTAAAAACTTACTCTTCGGCATTAAAATGCTCAACCCCAAGGTCTTCATCCCAAATGAATATATAATCATATCGTGCTACAATATCAGGGTGCAAGAACCTCTTTGCATACCACCTAACATATTTCAAAGTGCCAAGAGAGTCAATAGTCATAAACATCACCAGAGTATTAGAACTAAAACGAGGTTGATAAGACACTGATACCATTTTGTTTGCTTTCTCACACTAATGTGTATAGCAGTCTTCGACCATTCAAACTCATCCCACTCAGTTACTCGGCCGTCATAATGAAACAGGAGAATAGTGAAGTTCTCTGAAAACTGTTTAGAAGACGATAAATCATAGGTAAAAAGCAAAACATAAACCAAGAGAATCAACTAACCTTTTTGACACAAGCATCGATATTTTGTTTCTGTTTGATACCAACAGTAAACGTCACGAGGTATCTTGGTTGGCGGGTCAAATCCTAAAGAAGCAAATAACATACCGTATTTGATCATTTTTCCTCTATATTAAGACTTTAAAGCAGCTAACAAAGATTGAACGCATACCTCATGAGGTGAGCCCCATAATCTGCGCAAATAGAAGTCTGATTCAGCAGCAACTATACCCGGTGGCAATCTTTCAGCACCACGAGGATTTGAAGGAACCCATATCTGCAGAAAGATCAGAAGACAGAAAATGAAAACATGGACGGGTAAATGTGTATCCAATAATTAAGAAAACACAGAAAGAAAATGTTATCAGACACATGTTCTTAGTACATAGCTTCCTTCATGTTTGGCAAGGTGAAATCTAAATTACTTATGTAAGATCACAAAGAATTTATCTGTTAATTTGCTAACACCTATCCCCTGTTAGTTTACTAATCAGACATAAGTAAGAATCCTCAAAAATGTGTTGAATCATTGGGGAGACCTAAGAGTCTTACTGTTCATGTAAATGAATACCAATATGAATGGGTAAGGGGTATACCAAACTTGTAAAAGCTAATATAAAGTTCCAAAACATTCAACGTATATAAATAAACTGAGTAGAAGCATGCCTCTGATTTGTCGTTTGGACCGGATGTGCTGCTATCGTTACTCTTTGATGATGACCAAGATTTATGACTATCTGGAGTTGAAATAGCCGAACCCTTTTCCTCTACATAGGAGAGATCTTTTGAAGGAAGAAAATTTGTTGGGAGATTCACCTGTTATACATGAGAATTAAATCTTCTTAAGACAAAACAATATTGATTAAAACACAGAGCAGAAAGATAAAAAGGATGAGTATACAACCTTAGTGATTGATAATGATGGAAAAGATATCCCAATCAGAAAGCCAAAAGTTACACCGAAAAAAGCAGCAGCAATGATCTTCATTCCATCTTTTGATTTTCTACTAGCTGAACTGAAATAACAAGAACAAAAACTTGAATAAGCTTCTCTGACCCACCAAAACTATGAAAAGAAATACATCACATGGATCTCTACAAACCGAGATGTATACCTGCGTGAAAAGATTCCCATATCTTCTCCAAAATACTGAATATGGGTGTTAGCATGCAATTCAAGAGTCACTCGATGGGTTTCTCTCTGGCCTCTTGAAAGAGAAGAAGCCAGGAACCTGCTATGGTTTACACAGTGATCAAAATGAGGTTATTAAATTGGCAGGATTTGGTCATCAACCAAGAATTTTCTTTGGTCAAAAAAGTAAAGTCATTATCGTAGAATCTAGAGATGCAAGTACAATTAAAAACCCACCATTGGGGGAAAAGACTTTGAATACCAAAACTATTGACCAAACCTATAATGAGAAAAACAAATCTAGCTAATAAAAGTCAAAACACACACACAACGATTACTTCCGCTATTAGATAGTTTCTCCATTCCACTAATCACAATTGCAAGCAAAATCTATCAAACAAGCAAGAAAACAAACCATAAGCTACAATCAATCCCACAACAGCTAGACTTACAGAAACAAAACAGCACTTCAGATTGCAAGACAAAAAAAACACAACTAAACCGAAAATCAATCAAAGCAGCCGTTTTTAAACATGAAGAAGATAAAACACAAAACGTTACCTAATTTCCCAAACCGATAGGCTATCAAATGATCCTAATTACTTCTATAGAACAAGAAAGAAAGAGAATAAAAATGCAAACTTTATAATCAAAACGAACCTGAGATTACCAAATGAGAATCGGCGAAACAATGAAGCACGAGAAAATCGCTTATCACCCACACAAAACCCAAACCCTTCTTCGCACAGAAACCAAAGAAAGAGCCTCGTGATCGCCTCCACGCCAACAAAAACGTGATCTTTGCCAAGCAGCAGCGAAGGTCTTGTGGTTTGGTGGCGACCCAAAAAGCTCAAAACTCAAAGCTGATTCCTTTTTAGAAATTATTATAGAGAAAACGAAATTAGAATGGTGAAACTGAAATATCGAAACTTAAAAACGACAGCGTTTTAATGGAGAAGCTGTCGTGATTTGATTGGCTTAAACTTAAAATGCGCGTAAAAGGGACCGACACGGGCACCGTATATAACAAACATGTACAATGAATCCAAACAATACTCTGTTTCAGTGTTATGTACGTATGTGAATGAATCTAAATAATTCAATTTTTTGTCATATTCTTTGTCCCAAACCCCCAAATATGAATTATTAGAAAGCTTAGATTGGGAGATCTTTCCAATAATCACGCCAGATCTTTTTCCCGTTTTAGAGGATTAGATTTTGCTACAACAAAGCAACAAATCCAGATATTGTTACAATTAGTTTATTGGAAAATTTGTATTAATTTGTTGAACAAAATAAACTTTAGATTTGGAGCACAACTTTGTTATAAATAGAGCTTGGAATTTATGATATATTTCTATATTTTTCCGGGATTTAAAGACCCATGAAGTTTGACTAATGTATTTGGTAATAAGGTTGCCAAACTATATAAAAATGTGGATTCTTTTTTTTTTCAAACTAGGAGTCAACTTTTTCAATTTCAAAAAAGTTTTTGTTTCAAAAATAGCACTCAAAGAGAAAAATGACCAAAATAGACTTTATTAAAAGATGTAAATATATATTTATATCCTTGGATTAACTAATTTAAATTTAGGGTTTAGAGTTATGGGGTGGGGGTTTGGAGTTGAGGTTTAAAATTTTTTTTAAAAAAAATTAAAATTTTAAAATTAAAAAAAGTCTATTTTGGTCGTTATTTCTCTCAAAATCTATTTTTGTGACAAAAATTTCAAAAATGATACTTGAGATATTTGCCCTTCTTTTTTTCTTTCAATTTTATTAATCATACAAAGAAATAGAAAGTGTTGTAAATAAAAGTGATGGTTATTTTTGAAGGTGAAAATCGGTTTCAACAGTTATAAAAACAATGATACGATTAGAGATGATCTAAAATGACATATAGAGAAAACTATTCATTAAAAAGGATAAATTTGAATATTGAGTTAAAAATGTAAGGGAGAATTTGCTAAATGACCAAATTTGAAAAAGAAATTAAGTACATAGCACTGATTTTGACATAATGTATTATTTAACAATTGTGCTTCATTTGCGTCGGTTTTACCCCTAGTTCATACAAGTTGCCGGTGACTTAAAAATGTAGCAATGACGTCGATGAAATCAGCTATGGCCAATAATTATTGTAAACTGTTACCAGCTAAAGAAAGTTAACACATCTACGTCACATACATAATAACCACAAATATTTCACTACTTTTATTATATATCACCAAAATAGTATAGAATATCAACATATCTCAACTCCTAAATCTAGATACTTCACCTTATCCAAACTCCACCCTAACCCCTAAATACCAAGCATTGACCAGTTAATCCTAGGTTCAAATATAAACCATAAATCTAAATATAACTTAAACCCAAATAGAATAGAACAAAATAAATAGTAGATTATATATTGGTAAACATTTCACTGGTTCTATTCCATATCACCAAAATAGTATATGATATCAACTCTACCTCAACCCCTAAATCTAGATACTAAAACTTATCCCAACCTCACCCTAACTCCTAATTACTAAACCTTAATAAGTAAACCCTAAACCCTAATATAGACCATAAACTCAAATATAAACCTAAACTCAAATAGAATAGAACAAAATAAATAGCATAATATATATTTGTGAAATTATGAAATGTCTATGATTGCATGGAAGTAGTTAATATTGACTCCAACCATACCCCTTCACCTTCTAAATACTAAACCCTAATCACTAAATCTTAAACTCAAATATAAACTCTAAACCCAAATATCAAAATCTAAAAAGTACATAATATTAAGTTATATTATGTATTACTAAACTATACAATATAGATCATAGTACGATTTTGACAGGTCCAAAAATATGTAACGACAATTAGAACTTAAAAAGTTTATAAACTATATTTCTAAACAAAATAATATATTCTTTATTAATCATCAAATGGAATGGAACATGACAAAATAGTACAGTAACAGAATATATTGCATTACAAAATATGAACATAACAAACATTATACATATTGTTCTAAAAAAAATTTCCATATGAAAATAACACAATTAAAAAAATTGTTCATCTTCTCCGATCAACTTTGGGTCACTCACGATGAGAAAATATAAGTGTAGCTGACAACATCAATGGAGATAGTCTTTGTAACTGCATTGGAGAAAATAATTTTGTTATTGATACAATAAATGGAAGAGAAGAACATACGGTCCTAGAAATTAGGAGAAGAAAGACAACAACTGCAGAAACAAGAAGCAACATTGCATGAAAAATATTGTCCCCTTTTCAAATTGGAACCATGAAAACAATGCAAATATGATATATCACAATAATTACAAAAAATGGAATAGCATGCATAATAATAGAATAAGCAATATGAAATAAAATAAACCATGTATTATGGAATACTACTTAGTTTTTTAGCTTGATGGAAGAGAAATGAGATAATCTGACTTATCCCTAGAAAGAGAATAACTGTCCGACAGTTGGGTGGAAACAAACAGTAAGACATGCAATTTTAGTATGAGGCAAACGAATCGGCCAAACTGAACTTACATGAGGGTTATGAAGTTCTGTTTAAAGATGTTCTAACTACAATTGAAAAAGCTTCGACGAAACTATCTGATTCGCCATCTACGTCGGTTTTGCCGCAGTTGCTTTTGGAATCAGGGACGAGTAAACGAAATCTGGGTTAGCCGTTGTGACGAAACTTGAAAATATGCCGGTAAATTAGAGATCAAATCGTGGTTGAGCAAATCTCGTCTTCAAACGAGTCACCTTCTCTAAAGTTACAAAGAAGAAGAAGTTACTTTTGTGAAGTGTGTGACTCTGGAGAGGACACAACAACCTTTTTCATTATAATAACTAAAAATATAAATGTTCTTTACCTACAGGTTTTCCCGGTTGTGATGGAGGCTAAAATTGGAATATTACATAAAATATGAGATGTATCGACAACTTTTAGGGGTTTTGGTTATAAAGTTAATTATAAAGTGTTTGAACGCTATAGAGTCCAATTTCCCAAAATGTAAATATCTTAGCAGTTAGATAGTACAAATAATTTATTTTGTAACAAGTGATACGTTCAATCTGCATTCAGATATGATACACAAGCCTAAACACTAGAAACAAGTACCATTAGCCTTCACCCATTTTTCACATTCAACATCTACAAATTGTGTTTGGCAAAACAAACTAAAAATTGTGTTTATATTGGTTAATGCATACATGTGATAAACAGTGTTGTTGAAGTCTACTTTACAAAATCTAAGAACATCCACAATGATGATAATTCGTATAGAGTATCTAGTCAATTAAATAATAATAAATTCATTTTATTCATTTTAATCATTAAATTTAAAAATTAAAAGATGAGCCATACCAGTTAAAAGTTGACCAATCTTGAAGGATATCTCCAAAATTTTGGTGAGTCTCTTGGATGAAAACTATATCTCATCTATTTTCTAGTCTTTTTCTTCTTTTCAATTCTTTTAAATATTTTAAAATGCAGATACTTTGCGAAAAAAATCTCCATTGGGTGTTTTTAAAGAACATACGTATTGATGAGAGCATTTACATTAAAATCTCTCGACAAGAATCTCTTATTAAAAATAGTAATATTATAATAAAAAAATAAAATTAAAAATAATAATATAAGAGTAAATTGTCTCGATTTTTTTTTTTAAAAAAAAATTTCTAATATTATTAGTTTTTTGTGGAAGACTCCCATGCAAATGATTTGGGTATTTCAAAGAGTTTTCATAATAAAAAAATAAAAGAGAAAATATTGAAAGAGAAAGAGATATTTTATTGTTTTGAGATGATCTCCTAAATTATTAAGAAACTAATTTAATAGATGTCATTTTTATCGACCATCTTTTGAAAATGCTACAATATGTTGTTAAGGGATTCTATTGAGGCTTCCAACGCTAAGAGCATAATTAATGCACAGATCTTAGGCTGGTAAAGTATTTAGCGGAATATAAAAAAATATATTTCTTAACTTTTAATTAAAAAAATTAATAAACAGTTTTTTATATTCCGCTATAAAACTTATATTAAAAACCATGCATTAAAGCATTAGCAAGTATAGTCTCTTACTGTTTTTCACATTTACATAATAATAAAAAAATTACTAAAAAAGGGGGAAGACAAAAAAGGAGTTAAGAGAAGTACTTTGGTAAAAAGACTCTAAATAAATTGTAAAAGACTTAAATTACAAGTGTTATTTTATAATGGTTTTTATTTTTTATTTCTTTAATTTTAATTATATAACAAAATAAAATTAGTATTTAATGATTGAGGTACTTTTTAGAGAGGTCATATCATTGATGATGTTAGATGGCCTAAACTATATTGTTGTCACAAGAATAGAGCTATTTACTTACGTTACAACACAAAGTCTACCTATGTAGATATGACTATTTGGGTTATGAACAGATTACGTTGTTATTATTTTATTGAATACTATGAGGTTTATAATTGAAGCTTGTAATTTTTCTAAATCCAAAACTACAACTACTAGTATTAGTTTCGTTTTTTATCAAAAAAAAAAAATTAGTTTGTCCCATCGATCATTCAAGATGGAGATTTCTAATACAATGACAAAAATCATTTCCAGTTGAGCTAATTACTTCTAGTCAAATTACGTTGTTATTACATACTGTATACTAATAAATCACAAAAATAGATTGTCTACAATGGCTTCACCACACATAGGCAAGCAAAACATTCGAGGCTAAGAGATGAAAATGATGAAATCTAAGCTTCATTGGCTTCAGATACTGCTGCCGTGAAGGTAGGGATCCAGACCTCTACACGAGTACCACCACAGCTATTAAGGCTGTATCGGTATGCGAGGTGATATAACCCTGATCACGCGTCCCTTACTCTCTAGGATCTCTCGGGCTACGGTTAAACCCGTCACAAAGTTCCATGTCATATTGTCTTCAACCATGTTCTCCTACATAAGTTCTGCTCCAAATGGTATTAGTGAATGCATTTGCGTCTGCATTGATGTAACACCTTTATGGTAAGAAGCAATATGGTGACCTTTGACCACCCTCATTTATCTTTTCCCTCAACTTTCATTTTATTTTTGGTGGGGTAATGTTTTTTTTTTCCTTTCAAATTTCATATATATATTTTTGTTTGTTTCTCCAACTCTATAATTTCTTTTAGAGGACAAAGTCATGTGACTGAGTTGGATGATTTTGAAGCTATCTTATAAGCATCCTTCATTACCTCTTATTCTTCTTAGTTAACAATATGAAGTCAATCATATCTTCTTTGTTTGTTCTCTCTTTGCTTTCACTATCATCAGCCCATTCTCAATGCCATTTCCCAGCAATCTTTAACTTCGGCGACTCTAATTCCGACACTGGTGGTCTCTCTGCCGCTTTTGGCCAGGCTGGTCCTCCTCACGGTATTTCCTTCTTCGGCTCACCCGCCGGTAGGTACTGCGACGGTCGCCTCGTCATTGACTTCATAGGTAATTATCAGACTTCATTCGTTTGCGTTTGCGTTTGCGTTGGTGTTTTAGTGATTTGTCTTCCTTTTTTGATGCAGCTGAGAGTTTTGAATTACAGTATCTAAGTCCGTTTCTAGACTCGGTAGGTTCAAACTTTAGCCATGGCGCTAACTTCGCGACGGCGGGATCTCCCATCAGAGCTGTCAACACCACTTTTCGTCGAACTGGATACAGTCCATTTTCACTCGATGTTCAGGTCGTACAGTTCTCCAACTTCCACAACAGATCCCAAACAGTTCGTAGTCGCGGTACGACCCTCTCACTCAGTCATTGTATCTATGAGATATGATCGAGATAACGTGTTTAAATGATATGTTACATGAGTAGAAACGTTAATTAACTAGTGTTAGTAGATTAATAACGTCTTCTTTTCTAGTTAAGTAGGACATATCCATAGTATTTTTGTCGAATAGTATATCAAAAAAAAAAAATAGGGATGGGTAACCAAACCAAAACCGAAAAACGAATCTGAACTGAATCTGAACTGAATCTGAAATGAAGCGAATCAGACACAAATATCCGAAAGGTATGGTATTTCCGATTTTAAGTTCTACTCTAACCGATTATGAATAAATACCTAAAATACTTAAATATCATAATCAGTATCTAAAACTAGTATATAAACATGAACAAGTAACTCGGATATTCACTCTAATGTATATTTTAGTATTTGGTCATAATATTTTACTTTATATATTGTATTTTTTATTTAATTTTTCAAGGTAAATTTTAAAATATTTGTAGATAATGGTCTTGAACTCGAATTGAAACCACAAACTTCTGGATGTGATATCTTATATATAAACATCTGAATAAAGCTTAAACCTATATCTCCGAAAACCGAAAATCAGAAGAAGAAGAAAAAAAAGAAGATTTTAGAACGAACTTGAATGAGTATCCATACGGTCATGCCTAAACTAAATAAAATGTTCTGTTGGTCATAAATAGCATGTTATGCAGGTTAGATTTTTTAATTTAAAAAAAAAAAATGATTCAACCTGCGGGTTGGTGGATTTAGCCGTTTCCCAACTCTATTCATATATCATTTAAAAAAAAGGTGAAAATGTTTTATTATTAATAGACACGTCAAAATGTCACAGGAGGAATTTATACGACAATGCTGCCTGAAGCCAGCAGTTTCTCTAAGGCGTTGTACACTATTGACATCGGTCAAAACGATCTCACCGCTAGTTACTTCGCCAAAAAGACAGTAGAACAAATTGGAACCACTGATGTTCCTGAGCTCATCACCCAGTTCAAGACTGCTGTCACGGTCAGCCTCTCTGTTTTATACTCTGTTCCTATGACTGAGGGAGATACTTAGTCTAGTTTCTTTTGATTGGTGGCAGAATATATACAAAGAAGGAGGGAGATACTTTTGGATTCACAACACAGGACCTATCGGTTGTTTAGCGTATGTGATCGAATGGTTTCCTCTTGAAGCATCAGACTTTGATCCACACGGATGTGCTTCTCCCTTGAACCATTTGGCTCAACAGTTCAATGACGCCTTGGAACAAGCCGTGACTGAGCTTAGAACTTCTTTGTCTGAAGCTGTCATTACTTATGTGGATGTCTACTCTGTCAAATATGAGTTGTTTGTTCATGCACAGAGTCATGGGTTCAATACACCGTTGGTTTCTTGCTGTGGACATGGAGGGAAATACAATTACAACAGGAAGACTGGGTGTGGGAAGAAGATAACTGTGGAAGGCAAAGAGGTTTTGATTGGAAAGTCATGCGATGTGCCTGAGAAGGCTGTTGTCTGGGATGGTATACACTTCACTCAGGCTGCTAACAAATTCATATTCGATAAGATTGTAACTGGCTTGAGCATGGCCTGTCACAAGCAGTGACAAGAACAAGAAGAAAAAGAATCACCATGAGGGCGATATGTAAGTTAAAGTTTAAAATGTTGAAAACTTAATTGAGAGCCGTATAATAAAGGACACAAGTTTGTGTGAAAAAACTGAGACTTGTGTTTTTGGCTGTCATGATATGAATTTTTAAGATTGGTAATAAGATTGTTGGTGAGATAGTTCATCATTGTCAACAAGAATTTACATAATCATCAAAGGATATGAAACATCATAGAATACAAGCATATGTATATGAAGGGTGGTGAGGCTTTTCAGCATTTGTAGTGGTTGAGATCTACAATGACCACTGTGATATCATCCATACTACCTCTACTCACGGCAAGGTTCACAAGCTCTTTGGAAGCTGCCTTGGCCCAAGAAGACTCTGACTTCATCTTTATCCGCTTCAACGCTGTGATCTTCCGTGCCTTTGAAGGTGGACTCCCAACTTCATGGTAGGGTGATTCATTCTCTGAGTTGTAGGGCAACAACTCTTTTCTTTGCTTGACAAGTGAAACTCGCCGAAGTTTTGAAGATGGACTTACATTGACAAGCCCCTTGAACAAATTCTCGTCCTCGCTTTCTCTAGGTGTCTTTCTCTGAGCTTGAACACTCAACACAGTGTCCACTGCTTCTTGATTACCAACCACATCCCAAAGTCCATCAGAAGCTAAGACAAGAAACTCCATATCTTCTTCCAAATCTAGTATTCTTGTTTCAGGTTCAGCAACCACCCACTTCTTTAAGTGTGCATCTCCAATGCTTCTGGAGATAGCAAGTATTCCATGAACCCTCCAAGCTCCTCGGTGAAACTCGACATAACCTCCCTGTCATAGAAGCAAAAATAATAATATCAAAGCTACTCTCTCAAAAGCAAACTTCTTCACAAAACTTACCTGATTCTCGATTCTTTTGCGTTCATCGTCTCTTCCTGCTCTGTGATCAGTTGTAAGAGCCTCAGCTACTCCTCCTCGACAAAGAACAGCTCTACAATCTCCCAAATTCGAGACAATCATCTCCTGGTTCTGTATCAAAGCTGTAACACAGCAGGCACCACTCACTACACCCTACATTAGTTGTTAACTTGTTACCTCTTAAGTATAAGTTGTAATCTTACAAGTCAGCAAACTCAAAGCTTGTTGTTACCTCTTCTAAGAAATCACGATCAGTCCTCAAATAAGCTGCTTTAAAGGCTTCTTCTTTCTCCCCTTTATCCTTACAATCCTTCACCATCTCAAGAACGTTTTTGTGCAGATTCTCAGCTACAAAGTCTGCAGCTTTACAACCTCCATGGCCATCATAAACTCCAAAGAAACTCTGCCCACTAAAACCCATTAACCAGATATCTCCTACAAGTAATTCAAAGTGAAAGAAAAAAACATACCGTGTTTGAGCTTCCGACAGAACAAGAAACAACTCTGTAACTGTCTTCCATGAACTTCTTCTTCCCCTTTCTAGAGACAACACCAAACCCGTTTCCCCCGAAGCATACGGTATCGTTTTGGTGAGCTAAGTCTCTGAATCTGAGGTTATCAGTTTGAATTTCTTGGAGGATATTTGGGATTTCTATCTGGGGAGGTCTCTTTCTCTTCAAAGACGGTAGCTTTGGGACAGAGAAAGGGGAAGGTGTCTCCGCCGTGCTTAGTCTAGTTTCCATGGCAGAAGAAAAAGTCGCTGTTTTGTCCTTTTTTTTTCTTCCTTCTGTGCTTAGTGTAAAGATATATTGTGAGAGAGACGCAACGGCTACAAAAAATGTGGGGCGGAAAAAGTCAGTGGTAAAGTCAATAGACTCTTTAGGGTTTTTTGGCTCGGTCAAAAACGAAGAAAAGTTCATTTTCAAACGTTCCAAATGGCGAGGAAAAATACAAGTTGTATATATACGTATAATGTTTAGAATGGCGGACTTAGAATTCTTTTAAAAATGTATTACACAAATAATATTTAAAGAAATTATATATATTAGATAATTTTTAATGATTATTTTATTTTTTCAAAGCATTTGTAGTTTTCTTTCAAGTTTTAAGGACTACAAATTACCACTATTTGACTAACAACTTTGAATTAGGAAAAAATTGAACTAATGAGAAATTAAAGTATTTGACTACAAATAACTGCAAGCAAAGTATGAGAAATAAAAATTGTGTCTAAACTGCTCATTCGGTTTCAAATTATATGATGTTTTGGGAGATTTATGTTGTTTCAAAATATAAAATATTTTAAAATTTTAAGATATTTTTTGAAATTTAAAGTGAATTTTAACTTTATTGAAAGAAAATTTAACCAACAAAAATTTTCATTTTTTTTTATAATTGGTTGAACGATTTATAATTTTAAAATACTTTCTAAAAAATATAAATTTATTAATTTTTTACGGTAAGTCAAAATATCGTATATTATGAATTGGAAGGAGTATAAAAAGAAGTTTTGGAAAAGTGGATTAGTTATTTGAGGAAAGGACTCAAGTTATAGTTGTTGTTTAGAAAACGGTACTCACAGATATATTCGTTGGATCTACTTTAGACGTGAAACTTGAAAGAAGTTAAATCTTTAATAAAAAAAAAAAGAAAAAAAACTTTTTTTAATGTTTTTATTTTTTTTGAATACTACGAAGTTCTAAGCTTGTAATTTTTCCAAATCCGAAACTACAGCTACAAAAGAAAAAAAAACTTGAAAAGAAGTTCTTGACAAATATGTCATCTTGAACCCTTGCTCTTCTGTGTTTGAGAACTGATTCGCAAAACCATGTGTTTTGTTGGAGCTAAGATCTCATCTATGCAATTATATGTGCAAATTATTTTGTTTTTCTTGAATGTAGTCCCAATTGGCCCTAGTCCATTGGTGTAACATAATAAGTAAATTCTATGGCATCATAATAAATTAGTATGTTTCAGCTTTAATTTTCTTATAATGGGTAATTAGTAGAAATTCACTAAAAGCATGATCGAGTCTTGAAAGTGGGTCTATGCTAAAACTAGGATTGGGCCAATATATGGTACATAATTGTTTCAATCGATTATCCCCATCTATTTGGAAAAATCTGGATAAATGTAGTATAAGAAACTATTGGTGTCATAAAAAAGAGCAAAAATAAACTTATTAAGAAGTCGATATAATATAAATGAAACTAAGTTTTATATATGAAACTAAGTTTTATATCGATAGTTAAAAAAATAATTAAATAATATATAATATATATATGACCAATCTATTTATTACTGATCAATTTTAAATTAAAAATTCATAGAAAGTTTAAATTTAATATAGTATCAAAGTTATTTGATGTTAGATCCTTCTATGGATATTGTTCATGTTGTTGTCCATACATTAGCGTGGACGAAATGTTAATAAACGAAACTAAATATCATATCGGTAGTTGGAAAAATATCTATAGAAAAATAATACAAACGCATTTATTATCGATAATCCCAAATTTAACAGATATTCGTAATGATTTGGTATATGTACATAGATAATTAAACTTAAGATTTGCAAAATATAGAAACACAAACTTTTAATTTATGTTTCAGAAGGCTTTACAACATTCTACAGAAAATAACCAAAACAACATTTCATATTGTGAAATCATAATACAAGGGAAGAAGCGAAATGGAGTAATCATGCTGACCCTTGGAAGATTCCATGTAACTTCTTCCATTAACATAATCAAACAAAACATCACGCTGGTGCGGTGGTGCTGATCTGTCTCTTTCTCGGTGCGCCACGTCAGCATCAACAACAATAGCCATGGTGCGTTTCTGCATACTCATCAACACGTTGTGCCACGTGTTTACCCGCGATTGAGCCTTCCCGTGAACACCAACGTTCATCTCCGCCAAGTCCTCGCCTCTCACACCCATCACTTCCTCTGGTCGAGCACCGTCGAGGATCCAGATAAGACAAGAACAGAACCCTTTCGAGATCTCTGAGTCGCTGTCTGCTCTAAACCTCATCCTACCTAACTCGTCCATCTTCACCTCTACCCATACCTGTGTCGTGCATCCGGGGACTCTGTTCTCCGGAACACGAGCCGAGTCGTCGAGTGGAGCAAGATCCGTAGCATAGTTCAAGAGACGTTTGACTCTGTCAATCGGTTCGGTCAAGGACCGGAACTCGGATACGAGGAGGCGAAGCTTGTCGTCGGCCGAGGTTGTTGTTCTTGCTGTCTCTAAGGGGGCTTCAACGGAAGCCGTCGCGAAAGAAAAAGGGAATTCATGGTTTGGTTTAGATTTGGAACCGAAGTTATGATTGATGTTAGAATCTTGCATGCATCTTATCCGTTTAGGGAGTTTAGGAGAAAGTTTAGGGCAAGAGAAAGCTGTTGTTGAGGTAGAAATGAGAGGAGGAGAAGCAAAGACTTTCAACGACGCTGAAGTGTTCATGTTCCGTGAGAAGAGGGATGGAGAAAAAAATGGTAGAAGGAGACGAAGGGGAGAGAGAGATACTTAAGGATGATCAGAGGAAAGCTCCTTGAACTACGCGACGGAAAAGATTAGAGAGTATGGAGTTTTTTTTTCTCTATAGAACGAGCCAAAACTAGTGTTCTATTATTATTTTATTTGTTTCTAAATGTGTTTTATATAAATGGAGTACTACTGAACCAATTTAATAACACACTATTTTAAGCTTCGATTCTACTTTTATGAAAATAAATAATAACGTTTCTATTCTTTCTTTTCATCAATAATTAGCATATTCTTCATGTCACTAGAGCCGGCCATGTTATCCACGGTCTTTTAAACGGAGTTCAAAACTTATAATTTCACGTTTTTTATTTTTTTAAATTTTTTTTTTAATTTTTCCGTTAAGAGATGTCTCTTAGGTCTCTTATTTAAGAGACGATTCTTAATTTTTCTTAATTAAAAATTAAGAAACGAGAACCATATAATAAGAGACTTGCAATAAACATGCTCTTATGGACTGGTTGTTTTAGATATAGTATGTTAAATGAAAATAAAAATCAGAACGATTTTGGTTCTTTTATATAGCTATCATTTTTACAAACACGTCGGTGAAATGGACTGATTAGTTAGTTGATATGGACATCCAAAACTATTTTACAAACTATTTCACTTGTTTTTTTGAAAATTTGTAGCACCGTTGCCTTTTTTTTTTCCTTTGGGCTGTTGACACTATTTTTAGTATCCGCTTCGAGATCCGTCCCGTATCCGCTCCGAAAATAGGATATCCGGAGTGCCCGGATCCGAATCCGGATAGTAAAATTTCGGATCCGTCCAAACCGGATCCGAATCCGGATATCTTAATTTTTAGGTCCGGATATCCGGATCCGGATCCGTGTTTTTAAAATATATTAAATTTTTAATTTTATTAATAATTATATTTGATATATTAGTATTTATACATAAAATAATTTTTGTAATATTATATTTAAATTTTACTAATATTATATGTCATATATATATTCATAAATTTTGTATAAATCTTTAATTTATGTTTTATTTTTATATTTTTTTTTAAAAAATATATATTTTTTATTATTTTTACGGATCCGGATCCGAATCCGGATATCCGCGGGTATGACAATATCTAGGCGGATATCCGAAGTCCGGATACCCGGAAAACACGGATCCGGATCCGGATACTAAAGTCACGGATCCGGCGAATCCGGATCCGGATCCGGATATCCTAAAATACCCCGGATATCCGACCCGTCCCACCCCTAATTTTTAGAGCCAAATGATGTTTTGGCAAAAACTTTTATCTTTGAGTTTGATATTACAATTAATATTATAACTGAAAATTAATATTTACAAAGCAGTTTTTCATTTTACAAAAAGTTATAGCTAAAACTTTTCACCTACAAAATATACACTTTTGAATTCTACAATAAAAACTACCCTCAGTCTATCTAAATATACATATATACAGTATGTAATTTTTTTTAAAAAAATGTTAAATTATTCAAATTAAAAAAACGTACGTATAATGAGTTGCCACTGTGGTATTGAGTTTATGAAAGTTAGAGCATCCCTAATAGAAGGATTCTATTGAAAAAGTTAAAAATTCTAAAAATAAATATTAATATAAATATATACATACACATATATGTATTTTGAAAATCTTCAAATTAAAATTCTTATCTCTTCTGAGCCTAGATAAGTTTCAGAGACATCATCTTGTTGTAAACCATACTCGAAGAGCTCCCTCATATACTCTTCCGCTTGATCCTTTTGTTGAGGTGATTCTAGACCTCACTAGCTTGTCTATGTTGTTTATGAGACAGCTTGCAGTTTGAGGTTGTTCTCCATGATTTCTTTTGTTCCTCTCAAACCAGATTGTATACAATGAAGCTTGGAAAGCATAACAGAGTAAGAACCGGGTTGTCTTGTCTCACTTTTTGTGTCCCAAAAACAGCATATCGGTTCCCACTGACTTGTGTATGCAGAGCCAAGAAGTTTATGTGTTCGCCCCCTCCCAATCTCCTCTTAGTAGGTGCACTAAGGCTCTGACTTGTATATACAATATGTTGTTAAAAACTAAGGTTCTGACTGTATGTTATTTTTAGCAATATTTAGCTAAAAATCTATTCCACTCATTTTTGCTAGTAAGTTTACCAATCGGATGAAAGAATTTAATTATATTTTTTTTACTCTAGCTACTGTTTAAATAAAGATAGGATAACTTTGTTTCCATTATGGTTTTTGAAGAGGAAAATTTACGCTGACACCAATTTTTATTTTTGTTTTATTATTTTGTTCATTTCATTATTTATTCTCCTATTTACTTCATCTACTTTTAAACAGTCTTCAATTCACTTCTATATCATTTCTATATTTTTTTTAAATAGAAAACTTCTATTATAGAGATAGGTTTGCTTTAATGTATGTTCTATAATAGATTTTTTAGAAGAAAATATAGATAAATGTTATTTCATCTCTAAAAATAGAAGTTAAAAAATATATTCTCCTATATTTTAAAAAAATAAATAAAAGAATTCTATTATAAAAATATACATTGACAAAATAAACTCTATAATAGAATTCGCTATGTTAAGGAAAATTATAAAGATGTACATTAGAGATGCTTTTACTTCAATTTATTCCATTGGCCGTTAAAAAAAAATACTTCAATTTATTCCATTCTAATTACTCCAATTGACTCCAATGTTTACCAATCACTCCTTATAACTTAAACCAGTCAGATTCTAAATGTACATAAACTAAAAGATAGATGTGATATTTTTGTTTTAATAGTGGACTGATTTAAAAGAGTGTAGAGTGAGTTTAGTTAATGATTCAAACACGACCTAGTCAACAGAAGAACCATTTTCAAAGAGAGTGGCTATAACTTGAAGAGGGTGGCTATGAGTTAACGAAATATGTCGCAACTTTGTTGATCGTTTGATCGAATAGAGAAGATCCGATGAACCAAGTTTGAGGCCACCTCTAGAGTGACCAATCTAATTGGCACGTGCATCGCTTTCTCTTTCGACCTACCTCCTCCATTTTCCACGATGACAAACTCTTTGTTTTTTTAATTTCCCTTAGAATTAAATATGACTTTGGAGGAAAAAATCAAAAGTATATTCGATTCGAATACTGATTCTTTAGAGGCCATGATGTCGGAAAGGGACTTGGTGAAAATCATATATTAAAATAATTTAAAGTAGTTTTCTTTCGTCATAGCTGACGGTTGCATTCATTACTCAAGTGTCCCAGCCAAAAACAGTTTTATTATTTGTCTTTTTTCTGTAATTCCATTATGTATTTTTGACCATTCGTCCCCGATAAAGAAAGAAAAAACAATAGACACTTTTAAAATTAAGTTAATTTAGTAGTTGGTTAGTCTTTCAATTACATTCCACAAATTTGCTAAACACTAGACTAAATTAAACAAACGTTATCGTCTTTCAACTACCTTCAACAAATTTGGGGTTATCCATGTTTACGTTCAGGTAGGTCTAAGAGCATCCTTATCAGTAAGAAACTGCCAGAGTTTCTTAAATATATATATTACTATTATATTTATCTGGATAAATTTTAATTTATTAATATTAATTGAATCAATCACCAAGTGTATGCCATTAAACTATGAATATTATTGGATGTTCATAGGTCTACCATTTGAACAAAGTGTTTTTTTGGTTTCAATATTTTTTTAGTCGTTATCCATTACGAACCAACCAATTATATTTTAAAAATAATTGTCTGCAAAGACAGTTCAAATAGATGCTGGACGGGTCAATGGACACCTCTAGGCATGATCGGCTACCTTCTATGATACATAGAGAAATAAAAAACAACTTACTAAAATACTAGCACACGGCTCTCTCGAAACAAGAACAACACTCTGAACCTTAGCTGATATGCTTGTTTAGGCAGTTTCAACAGCAAACTTCGTAAATGATAAATCCCTTAGTGCATAAAGTAGCACATGCTTTGACACACTGTTCAATCGCTCCATCCACAATGCTTGTTTAAAATTATTCTCTTTTAAGTGGATATTTTAACCTCCTGGATGTCAAGTTGTTGGAAGTCGTATCTATGCAATAAGCAACCAGGGTGAGACTGAAAATGCAGATGTTATCCAAGGTATGCTATATATTCTTGTTATTTCGGCTTTAGTGTTTTTTTTTTTTTTTTATATTGGTGCTACCCATTCATTTATGTATGTTGATTGGTTTGAGAAACTATATACAGTGGAGTTTACCAATTCGTACTCTGGTTGGGGAATATTACAATCGTTTGGGATAATCAAGGATTGTGAAGAGTTAATAAGAGATGTGCCTCTTCAAGTGGACATCATTGTTTTTCAGCAAAAAAAAAAAATGGACATCATTGTACTCCCAATAAATGGATATGATGTCACTTTGGGATTGACTAGTTATTGTGTAACAACTCGTCCCGTGGGATCTAAGCTAGTCCTGCAGAGCACCGATCATAACCCTTCACATGTGAGTCTTCACTGATTCCCTAAGTAGGTTATTGATGCGTTTAACGCTCCTTAAACCCAATACCTCACCCTTTAACAACCCTTATACAAGATAAGTTGTTAATCTGCAGCTCAATTGGTGACAACTTGTCTTGTGGGATAGTTGTTAAATTGTGAGGTCTTTGGTTCGAGTAACACCAAACGCACCAATAACCTACCGGTAAATGTGGAGGCGTTTTCTCCCACAGTAAAAGATTAGGGCCGATGTCCTTCAGGGCTGTGAACCTAAGTCCCACGAGCCAGGTTGTCACATATGTTTTCACTTTTCGAACCTGAATTGTCAGATTATGATAAAGGATTTTACTCTATCCTAATCAAAGTAGTATAGATGAGTGTCAATCCAATCCTAAGTGATTTCAAGCAATGAGAATACAAATCTAGTGCTTAATCTAAGCAATTAAAAAGGTAGATGATTGGTAACAAGCTAAGAACCTAGAAACTTAAACAAGATATAAGTGCAAGAGTCAAACTTTCAATCTATAACTAAAGATGGATCCATGGGCAAAGGTAATTGATTTTGGGTGATCATGCTTCAATCTAGGATGTTCAAACAAAACAATCAACAAGTCTATAGGTCTAGAACTCATAAAATAGACTAATCCAAGGTCATGGCAATAATCCCTATGCTAATCAAGCATTAAGCATCAAATGGTCATTGGCCTAACACTATCAAGCATGCATGAATCACTAGTCTACTAACTATCTAGCAGTCCTAACATCAAATGGTCATTGGTTATTCATGCTAGAGCAATATCAAGTTGGTTCAGACATTTCAACAAACACTTGTGGTGCAGAAAATGTCTAAGGATCTAGTTTAGACTTGATCACCCTAAACTAGCATTAAGGACACTTAATAAGCATAGAACAATGTTAATCAAGCAAGATACATCCTAAACATCCACCTAATCACCCTAATCTACCTAACCCATAGATCCAATAGGAGTCTACTCACTAATATTCATGAGAATCCTTAAAACCATGGTTGATTCAAGGTTAAACATGATTAGAAAGTAAGATCCCAACTTTAAACACAAGAAACAAGATGGAAAATAGATTAAAGTATCAAACTTTCACAAAAATGGTCTTTAGTTTAGATGGAAAACAAGATAGGATCCTAAAATTAGGTCTTATGAGTATTTATATGAAGCTAAAACTCGAGCTGGTTCAATCACAATACCCAGATTAAACCAGAATAAACCAAAACAAAAACTGTAAAAAGTGACGGCCGCGACCTACGATCAGCCGCGGCGACATGCCCGCGGCTCTCCCCCTCTTGGCCGCGACCTCATTTGCCCGCGGTGGGGCCCGCGGCAAATCCCTGGTCGTTTGGTCGAGCATTGGCCGCGACCTCTCCTGACCCGCGGTGGGGCCCGCGGCGAACTCCTCCTGGCCGCGACCTCTCCTGGCCCGCGGTACTGCCCGCGGTGACACCCTGCCCGAATCATCGTCCATCTGCCGCGGCCTGCATACGCCGCGGCCTAGCCCGCGGCCAGTCCCTGCCCATTTTTCATCCTTTGAATGCTTCATTACTCTTTTGGCTCCAAAATTTCCCTTGCACTTCTCCAAACCTGAAAATATGAAAATGCAATACAATGCAACCTATATGGACCTAAACACTAACTCAAATGATCATTTTATACACAAAATGTAAGATTAAAAACATGAATTATGCAAGATATCAGATTAATAAGGGCATGATTAACCTTGGTTTCTTAAGGTGAGATTCTTAGTTTTTTTAAGAGACGTTTCTTAGCTTTTAACTAAAAAAACTTAAAAACCGTCTCTTAAATAAAGACATAAGAGACGTTTCTTGGCCGAAAAGTGTAAAAAAAAAATAAGTTAAAAACTCCACTTTAGACCGGGGTTAATCATATTCTAAGATTACTTTTGCAGTTTCAGGTGCTACATAGTTCTAAAATAACTCATTAATTGTTCGATTATATCATTTTTAAGACAAAAATATTGATAAACATAAGGTGTATTGGAATTCTTGCAAATGGTAGTGTGTGTGGAGAAGCAGTTACCCAAACTCGAAAAAAAATCCATGTGGTATCAAATTTTGCAGAAGCTTTTCCATAGGATATACATGGATTACTATCATCTTGTGACATTTTTTAACAAATAAATAAATACATATTTACATCTAAACAAATCTTAATAAGAACAGAAAATAATGACATCAGTTTAACGTTTTCTGATACGTTGTCGAGTTATCTTTTTGAATTTAGAATCCAATTTTTGGAAATACTGAAGTCGAAGAAAGAGCTCATTATACTCTTCAACGGTTCCAGTCTCATCTGCCAGCACTTTTCCACACCAATCACACGTCCTGCAAATTGTTTTAAATCCAAATTATAAAATTGAAAAAAAAAGGAAAATAGAAAAGAAAGAAATAAATGGTTGAGAACACATACTTGACGGTACCGGAGTTTCCTTCACGGCGGATGGGAGTTTTAACGCCGCAGTGACCGCACAACATCCTTTCTTCTTCTTCTTTACAGGTCGTTGATTTTGTCATCGTGATTCCACACAAAACAGTAACTAAGACTTAATTAGGATGTACAAGAGGAATCTTAAAGAGTAAATCGCGAGATGTTTTTTTTTTGTTGTCCTTCAGTTTCGTTGCCTTTTAAGCGGGTTTAAATAGGGTTACGCTTTTGATCTTTCGCTTGGAGAGCAAGGTTCTTTTTTTTTCTTTTATTCGACCCACACGATTTTGACTTGTAATACATTTCCATTTTTATTTATTTTAAATCATGGTCAATAACTTCAAAAACGAGGATACAGACTTTGAAAACGAAACTTTAGCTTTAGCTCCAAGTAATCCATACAAGTCAGATACAATATTATGAGATTCTGTCTGAGATTATGGATGAGAAAAAATATGTCATATCCCGGCACTAGTGATGCCAAACTGGGCCTTAGCCCGCGGGACGAACCCAAATGGCCCATATGAGGGGAATAGAGATTGGTCAATCTATCCGATTTAAGTCACGTGGCAGTTCCACGAGTAGACGATCGGATATCTATTGTAGCAACACAGTAGTTAGGTGTATCTTCCCGCACTAGATCATTGCCTCGTAACACACCATCCAAAAACATCAAGGGCTTCTTCTTCTCGAAAAAGCAGCGGAAGGAGCTTACGGCGAAGAGAAAGAAGATGGTGAAGGTGTTGACCTACTTTGGGATGACATTGGCCGCTTTCGCCTTCTGGCAATCCATGGACAAAGTCCACGTCTGGATCGCTCTTCACCAAGACGAGAAGGTTTCATTCTCTTCCTCACTCATCTCTTCGATTTGGGATTGAGATCATACCCTAGGCTATCGAATTTGATGTAAATATCTTCAGATTGATCGATTAAATGAGATGGATCAGATTAGACTTTGGTAGTTCATCATGTTATACGATCTGATGATGATGATGATTAGAAGATAAGCTTAACTTTGTGTTTTGATTAATTTGCCTTTGATGTGAAAGCACTTATAGAGAATGTGATAAGCTCTCACTGATTTGCACTTGATGAAGTAGTAGTGATAAGTGATCTGAAACCGCGCGTGTAGAGCTTGGTGTTTGGTCTTGATTAAGAGTCTTGTTGAAGTAGTGATAAGTTAACAAAAGAAGGTGTTTATTATATGCAGCAAGAAAGGATGGAGAAGGAGGCTGAGGTAAAGAGGGTTAGAGCTGAGCTGCTGCGGAAAGCTAGAGAGGAGGATCCTCTTGTTTGATTGATCATCTTTCTAACCAAATATGATTTCTTTCTTTTTCCTTCATTGTTATGATGGACCCAAAATGGAGTTTGCATAAAACAAGAATACTATATAATGATCATGAATAAGTAGCTTCCTCTTTGTTAATGAAATACTAGTGCAAAGGTGTCAGCATCTTGCTTCATCTTTGTCTTCCTCAACCTTGTATCATGGATGCTGTGTTCATGCACGAGTTTAATGAGGTTGCAAATGTCAGTTCCAGTTTCTGATTCGTGTTGGCTATCCAAGTAGGAATAAAGCCTGTGAAGTTTTCAAATGGAATTGAGTATGTTGAACGGGAAGAGTTCTTTTCAGTTCTGATATTGGTTTTTTAATGATTTTTGAATATTAGTAATCATTCTTCTTCGTGATGGTTACATCATGGTTTACCATTGCAACCGCATGTGTCAATGCCAAAAGTGTCTTAGCAAATTGTTTTTCATATATTTGGATTCTAAAATCCACATTAGGACTTTGGTAGTGTTTGCATTTGTAAGTTAGAGAAGAAATAAGTTGGACCTAAAAATTCCTTAGAACACAACGATGTGATTAGATTCAAGTTGACAAAAATGGATTCTATATTGATAATGAATCTGTTTACAAGATCACTGAATATAAACAAGACTGGAATTAGCTAAGAACAAGAGGTAAAACGAGGTCGATATGTTTGAAGGAGAGAGCTCGAGGGAAAGATGTATATATGTGCGTATGTTGGTGTCCAATTGGCCTTCTTCTCACGTCTATCTCTCTTTTATACCAATTGGCTAACTTGATTGCGGCTATTACAGGATTCTCTCGATTTAGTCAAAATCAAACTTGAGGCTTACCGTCTAGCTTTGGGAACAAAAAGCAATACACTGGTGAAGGCATTTTAGCAAGAGAAATTCGATGGAATGTAGGGGAAGAAGGCAATATGAATAAATTGCAAAAAGGACATTAATTTCTGATAATCAATACGACCATGACTAAAAAATGCGAGGCAAAACTAAGAGATCAGATTAGGGTTAATCATTTTCAATCGGCATGAGATGGAGGGAGTGAATACAAATGTAACGTTCCGACCACCTACGGTTAACGGATCTTCCACACATCACACTTAACTCTAGGGTTTTTTTTGGGTATATCATCGAAAAGTTATATGAACTTTGATGACATAGTAATCATATCAATTTCTTATTATCTTTTAATATATCCTATCATATACCACAAACTAGATTGTTACAATTACCCTCTTTCACAACATCTTTATTACGCCATAAGATCGTTATCCATGTTATCGTGAGTATACAAAAAAAAAACTTGTAATCTCTTGTTGCAAAATGTACATTCTATCTCATGATCATATTACATGGCATTCAATGAATTTTTTTCTTTTAATATAAAGACTTCGACAATTCACTCCTTTAATTGACTGGATATCATTTTAAAATGAAGTAAATTTGAAAAATATAAATTTCTATAAAATTACAAAAAGGAAGTGGCAAAATATGTGAAAAGATATAGATAAAAGTGTGAGATGACTTTACGTTCTCTTTGATGCATGTATTAATGCGCATATATATATATATGGCGAGTCCAATTATAGGATAAGGTGTATTTGTAAACAAGCATAGTGGTTAACCAGATTTTAGCGTCAAACAACTTAAAACTAAAACTATTCAAACGGATGAATATTATTATGAGTAAGAAAACATAACTTTTGGAGGATGAAGTTGTGCAGGTCCTACATTAATGAAGCTGAAGAATCGTTGGTTCTGTAACCAATTTGTTGGTAAAAAAAATTTGGTAGTTACTGGCTGAAAGTCAATAACGTTCTGTACATTTGCTATTCTGCCGACAATGTTCATGAATGCTCATTAAGCTTTGTTAGTTTTGTTAAAATCAAATTTGATCATTTGGATCTTAGCACTTTAGACATGAACAAGTTACGATGAGCGTGAAGTGAAACATAACTTTCTGCTTTATTTTCTTATTTTACATAGGAACAGGTTACGATGAACGTGAAGGTTGTGTCCCATTCTGAATTCCGAAAAAACAAAACTATCACATGATATCACATTAGTATTTTTAATTCCAAATTAGTATACAATCTCAAATTAACAAAAACATGAATAATTATCCACCGACAAAGTTTAATACCACAAGGAAAATTTTATGATTCTCACTCAAAATTCAATATAAAATCCGTGAGGTCTGGTGATTTGGAACTTTACTGCTACATTCGTCACGTGATTTGTTGGATAGAAGCAACATTTATTGTACATTCTGTGTCACGTTGAAAAACTGCAGCTCTTCATTTGATTTTTTTGGTTCCTTCTCCTTCGATTGCAATAATTTTCCAACGCTAAATTTAATTCTCCTCGAGAACAGAAGAGCAAGATCCAGATCTGGTCCAATTGGTGGTGGAGATTCTGTTTTTTTTTTCTTAGTTTTGTCAGATTCACAAAAACCACACTTACCTTTCTCACTTATTACAGATCTTGCAGACAAATTTAATGTCATCCCAAAAATTAGATATGCCCATGTTACACTCCAACCGAGATAACTATAAGAATGCATTCTATACTAGGCCATAATATATTTTACATTTCAACTACAATATTCAACAATATACATCACTATACATTGATCATTGTTATAAACCACTAATTTACCGACCATATGTAGTTTATATTACTAATGTTTTTCTTGCCTCGACCATCAAAATTCAAACATGTCTAAGAACATCTCCAATAAAAAGTTCTAACTCAGATCGTTCTCAAAATACATATATGTGTATTTTTGAGAACTGCCGAACTAGAATTCCCCAGTACTCTCTCTAATGTGACAAAAAGACAGTGCTAATTTACATGTAATTAAGTTAACACAAGGACGTTGATAATTAAGCTGTTGATTTCATTTTTTATTATATAGAATCAACAATCTTGCAGCACTTGTACACATCCCCCACCACAACAGACACCGGTCCCTACTCCCAAAAAAGTTTTAAAAGAAACCCATTGGTCCAAAGGGAATCCATACAATTACTTTAGTATACACATCAAATCCAACTTACAACTTTAACCCTTCCCATAATAAACCAAAAGGATAAATTAAAAATTGCATAGGCACTTCCTTGTAGATGGGTGGGTTTAACATCGAGATCCTTTCTTACAATAGAGAGCACCAGCATTGCCCGTGACGGAAGCCACCAATGAGGATGGTCTAGCCGACAAACTCGAAGCCTTTGCATAGCTTGAAGAGGCTCTTCCACCCGAAGGCGTAAAAAACGCACCGTTTAGGAACATGTCACCTTCTGATCTCCAATTCCACTTCTTCCATTTGCTTTGTGGTGCATCTTCGTATTTAGTCACCTATTTTCAATTCACATAGATGTAATTTAATACTCATATTTATATTTGACTAAGAATATAAATATATGTATTATAAAATTAGCTCTTACCTCTTTGAAGACATGGTCATTGGGAGCAAGAAACCTATTGCCTTGACTGTTAATAGTTGGAGCTGCACTCCCACCAATTGCATACATTCTCCAATGCGTATAATCGTTATTTACCACATGAAAATATCCATGCCTACATCTGCAATTCCCAAAGTTAAAAGGCTTTAGTACAAATAATATAAAACTTTAAGGACCTATTTAGCAAAACTTTACAAAAGGTAACTTTATTTTACCTGGGCATTCTCTGAACAAGCCCTTCACCAAAATGATTAAAGGCAATGGTGACTTGCATGTTCTTGTCTCTCGTGTACGAATCACTGTGTCCCAAAAGCATCACCTTGTTATGGTGGGTCAAGTAGTTATTAGAGATAGTAATAGCCGTAGATCCATGAATCGCGTCGACCAGACCGTCCGCGCAGTTAGACAACGAGCAGTGGTCAACCCACACGTGGGACCCACCGAAAATCGAGACGGCGTCACCGTCAGACGCCGTCCTCCACCCGTAATGCGACGGAGAATCTCTGACGTAAGCATTCCCTCTCTTCTTGCAGTCGTGGATGTTGAGGCCGTGGATGATGATGTTTGTCACGTACTGGACGGTGATGCACGCGCCGCCGGCTATGTGGACGTTCGCTCCACGGCCGTCTATGGTCTTGAACGAGTTCATGAGCAACTCTTCTTTCAGTTTTATGACCATGTCACGTGCGAATATGATCCATAGCGGCTCGTCTTGGATCACTGCGTGTCTTAGGGTTCCGGGTTTAGGGTTAACCACGTCTTTGTCGCTCGGGTCGGTCACCACGTAGATTTTCCCGTCGCGGCCGCCTATAGCGTGTTTGCCAAATCCAATGGCGCAGTCAGCTAGTCGTTGTCGGTTCTTCTCCCACTTGGGGTCGCATCTCCAACAGTCATCGATAGGGTTTCCGGTCCCACATGATAGGACACCAAGATTCCTCCTAGACGCATTAATCTTCCTACAAATATAAAACACAATAATGTTAAAATGTTGATAGTACAAACTGTTAAACCCGAGAAGAATGTGGTAAAAGATTACGCACTGGTTTACTTCATGAACTACTAGTTCGGGGTCGGAGACATGAGCGGAGGCGATGAAGGTCGGAGCTAGGACAAGGACGAGACATGAGAAGAGGGAGAGAGACAAGTGAAGAAGTGTCATTCTCTTTGTTGTCTCTCAAGAGGATTTTAATTATTAATGTGTTTATGAGATTTGAATGTTTTTGTTTGGTGCTGAGATAAAATGGTGAGAGAGGCTTTATCTTATATAGAAAAATCTCCTCCCTTTAATTTCAGAGTTTTTCAATTTTTTTATGAAGGGCCCACTCTTTTCAGATTCTTTAATTTATACTATACTAAAAGGAGATTAATAAATACCTACGTATTGATTAGGAATATGATAGAGGGAAAAGAAGAACACTAGGTTCATTTTGTGAGCTTTTGAACTGCATTGTTTAATAGCTTGCCAAATCTCTAGGTAACTATTTTTCTTTCAACCAGCGTGCATAGTTTCGTGTTGATTCCAAAAGGTTATTGTGTATACAAATTTTAGTATAAAACATACCATAGTTTTTGATATGTCATGAAATGAGTACTCCTATCTATATAAAAGATTGATATTTTATTTTTTTTCACACATATTAAAAAAAATTAAATACATATCTTTTTTATTATTTTTTGGTTTGACCAATCAATTTTCACAATTAATATTTTTACTTTTTAATTTATGTTTTAGTTTTTTAAAAACACTTGCATTAATTATACTCTAAAATATTAATTTTTCAATTACAAAAGCAAAATATAGAACATCAATTATTTAAATAGGATGGAGTATAAATTACTTATTAAATCACATTATACATAAGAAGGTGGACTATAAAAATAATGTTTCATATTCCAAGTTCATTTATTTATCTCTGAAGTTTTAAGCACATATACACATGTCAAGTGGATAATATAATATGCATATTTTAAGAATTATGTTTTGACAAAACAAAGGTGGTGCAATTCTTAATAATATGAGACTTTTTCATTTACACATTTTTGGCTAAAATTAAGGGACGTGATAGAGAAACCATTTTCAAAAGAAACATAAAATTGTTGAAGTGGGTGTAGCGCAATCAGAAGGTCGTTATGGGTTCAAGTCATTACTTGAGAGACTGGATACATACACTTTGTTACGATAGCATGATCACGCACTTACGTATTGAGTATTGACGCCTAACTTTCTTTAACGTGACTAGTAGTTACTAATTACCGATGCTTTTTGCGACCAGAATGAATGAACATGCTTTAGTTAATCAGAATACCCCTTTAAGAAATTTGTTTACCCTTTTGTGATCCTTTAATTATCTTGCTGTGCAGCAAAGTTACTTTTTATTAAACAAAAGTATTGATAAAAAAAAAAGTATTCTAGTAAAGCTTGATCCAATACTATTGCGGCCAAATCTTCATTTGATATTTTATGTTATTCTTCATAGAATAATATGAACATTATTTTGTTTTTTACATAGCAGCACATTGTAGATGAACAAGAGAAAACAGAGTAATTCCCGTAAGGGATGAACATTTTGGTTGCATACCGAGAATTTTAGACCATTAAACCTAATTATTTATTTGGTTTTCCAAAATCAAAAAATATAAAATGTCATGGAGGGAAATCAAATTAAGCACTTTGTCTGTTCTAATAAATATATTATCAACATAACTAATTAATAATAATGTTTAGAATTAGTTCTTAATAGTAATATATTTTTTAAAGTTTCAAATTTATGTTTGATTGACTTGCACTGATGAAAGACTCTACATATATAATTTGTGACGACTAATATGTAAATTTAAAATTATTAGTAAAAAACATATAAACTTATTATGTCACATCATATGCGATATATTAGCATATTGATTAGTTTAAAGACAATATATAGTTAAACTTCAGGACGTATGAAACTTTCACTAAATAGTTATCTATGGGGTTAACTATACATGTTGTTAAAACTCCATACTGTACAACGCAACGTCTTACGAGAAACCTTTGGCAACAACTTTAAAACCTCAACAGTCTTTTAGTCTCTGATATATATAGTTAAATGGCTCCACAAACCTTGCAACGTATGTACATTTTTCACAGTATATATAACTTCTTCCATTTTTGTTACATGTATACTGTCGGTAATACATGTTTATACTTAGTTTTTGATCACATTTCTCCCATCTTTCGTTTCTTTACTTCCGCACCATCTGGTCAGATTTAGAAACTTTTTAAAAACATTTAAATATTATTATATGGATTCCAAAAAAAAAAATCACAAGCGTTTACATTTGTCGGTCTATTTAATAATCTGAAATTATGTTTTCAGAAATTTCCATTTCCAAATCGAAAACACATTTTTTGTTGAATGATTAAGAGTTAATTAGGACAATGGATTAATGGACCCCACCCATTTCCTCATCAATAATTGATAACTCACAAAATTAACACTATTCATAAACTTAATTATTTTCAGACAAATAGTACGGTATCGTAGTAGGACATCATCGGAACCGGTTCCAGATCCAATAATCGGAAACCAATTTTGGTTTTGGATTAGAGACAGTGGCTGACGTGGTAAATCACTTAAAGGTCACGTTCGTCCATGTGAGCCTTGTCTGGCCACACCCCTGCATTCATGGCTCGCATCTCGACCGTTCATCACTAACATGCCCTCCACCGTCAGCCCTTCGATCTACGATGCACCGGTCATTTTCGCGCCACCAGTTTTTTTAGAAAACCGTAGTTTAATTTGGCTGTATGCTTTAGCCAACGTGATCACTGACCAAAATAATCATATTAGAAAAGCGAGACAAAATATTCAGAATGAAAGGGTAGAATGAATTGGTGAAATTGAAAGAAGATTGTTCTCATAGATTTTCGTTTTTTTTTTGGAATATGAATATATATTTCATAATACTATAGAATATTTTTATCTTTTAAGGGTTGCTAATCAAAACTTCTATATTTTTTCTCAGTAGATCAATCATATAACATTCCAAAGGAAGATAAATATTTGAGATTTGAGATATAACACCTCAAAAAGAAAATGATGCTGGTCCTATTTTTTTTGATAAATAGTTTATACACATATATTGTCCCGATTTTACCAAAAAGGAGCTTGTGCTTTAGTAAACTTGTAAGAATCAAATTTTTAATAGTAAATTGCGTTTTTCATTCATTTATTTCGTGGTTTTGCAACTATGTAACCAAATATTGTCTGAAAATAAGACTTTTTCAATTATGATATATTTTGAAATTGTTAAAACATAATTCTGTTATGTTTTTTACTAGTCAAAAGATTGTTTAATTATATATCTATATTACCTATGATCTTGGTGCTAATTCTCCACACGCTGTTGAATTATAACGTGACAACATTGTAGCTCCTCTCATTCGCAGTAGAATCCAATGTTTCACGAGACGACAGAAACATATAAATACATATTGCCATGCCGTTAGAGAGAATTGAAGGTAGGTGTTCTCAAAGTTCTCCATATACGGTTAAAACATCAACTTATATACGTCTTTGATAATTCTTTGTATCCTTCTCTATTTCACGATTCATTTCCAAAATGTATGTTCTAGTTCAAACATGTATGCCCCATCTTGAAGGGATTGTGAAATGTTTTTATTCACCGTTAAGAGTATGACCATGGTCTTTTACAAAAATACAACTGAACTTATAAAATTTTCTAGAACGGTTTACTTAATCAAAATACTTTGTTTTTTTTTTCAAATCTGGGTCAGTATTTCTCATACCATGGTCAAGCAGAACGGTTCTGTTCACTCCATCTAATATAATAAGAAACTTTTTTCATCATTTTTCAACTGGTAAAACCATACCTAATTTGTATTAATTTACTTGAATTAGGTCATTATAGTTACTCAAAACTTAATTTCTACCCATGTCCGATCGTTGTTTTGCTTATTTATCACTAACATTGACCAAGAAGTAAAATAATAAAGTTGCCTAAATTAAAGGATCTAACAACATCTTGATACGGTAGCTTAAGATATAAGATATAGCAATAGATTAGCCATTTTTAAGGAGTTATGGAATGGAATTTGGTTAATCAATTGATAAATTGTAATTTGTAACAAAGCCACATTAAATTCAGCCTTTTAACAATATGGCCTTCAACTTCGGACGATTAGTCTACGTCCACGGTCCATATACATACGCGGAACGTGATGGCTTGGAGCAAGCGGACGAAAAGAAATATTCAAAGACGAGAAAATGCATTCTAATTATTGAGAAATCCAAATGATTAGACGAATATTCTGATACTGAATAATAGAATGTTAAACTCTGTTCTTACATTAGTCATCGTAACCAACTATATTTAAAAACATGAACCATTAAATATGTAGTATGGACATTATTTATGAATAGATAAGAGCCCTGAAGAAATGGTGACACAAAAGAGGGAGTCACATGGCCTTTTCTGAAGCCATGTGCTCATCATAATCATTGATCTCATTTTGCTATTGACATTTCTTACCATGAATTCCTTTTTCTTTTCCCGGCCTCCCTAAATATAGTAGTATTTTGATAGAATATTATATAAGTGTTGACAAAAGATATACTACTGATAAAATTTTAGTAGCATTTATAAAAGTATCTGTTTGTGTTCTTGTGAGTGTTTAATGACTTGTTAAATTGTGGTTGCCCACTTTGTTTGATTATCAAAAAGTCAAGCATTTAATTTGATGAGCTCTTATCAATTGTGTAGTAGTATTTGATTATATAGATACTTGATAATCATCATGTATATTGGGTTTAATGTAATCAAAGTTTTACATTCTCTCCAGGTTTCTGTATACTTTTCAGTTTTTATGCTAAAACTGATTTGTATGTGATTAGTAGAATTGTATAAGATTGGTATGCGGTAGATTGCAAAGCAGCAAGGGAAACTTTAGTTACTAAAAAGTTTACTCAAGGAAATGTCAAACCCTCAAATGATTGGATCATGTGTGATTCAGTATGGAATCATCAATACAAAATTATAGTCACCCACACTAATGATGAATCTTTGTAATGGTAAGACACTGATTACCTAGATAATTATGATGATTATTATCCTAAATCATCATATAACCTTTAAATTTTACGAATTGTCATAATTGTAGAGTAAATGTGGTGATTATGCATAGTGTAACCAATCTATTTATAATCAGAAACATTGATCAAACATTAGGATAACAATCACCTAATGGTTCTTTAATTCCAGAATCAGTTACTTCAAATCAACCCTGTGCTCAACATTTTGCTGGAGTCTTATTTTCATTCGACTATGTAGTTGACCAAAAACATAGGCTAGTTTGAAAATTGTTGATGGATAGAGAGATGTATATGGCTTGCATCGTTTATGTAGCATGGATTAAATGCTATTGGGCCTGTACTATACCCCTGGGCTAGAGTTTCAGTAACTGCAATTTACTAAAACACTAAACGGGCCAAAATGTAAACGGTTCCTTTACGTCTTCGGTCGAACTAAGTCGTCAGCAACCAAATAATAAATCAACAATAACCAATATATAATGTAGAGTAAAAAAATGTTAATATACTTCATAATTTAAAAAAAAAAGGATTTTGCAATAATTTTTTTTTTTTGCAAAACCCGAATATTTGTTAACTAATTACTTACCCCCTTTCAATATAAGTGTCACTTTAGGTTTTTACGCACGAATTAAAAAAACAATTAATTTTACATATTTTCTATATAAAACATAATTACCTAACATCTAATCATATTTCAACCAATAGAAAAATAAATTGCAGCATAAAATTAATAAATTTTGCATCGAAAGTCGAAAACAACACTTATTTTGTAACAAAAAAAATTTCTAAAACGACACTTAATAAAAAAACGAAAGTAGTATCTATTGAATATAATGTCAACAACTATTGAAAAAAAAAATTAGGACATAATAAAAAAAGGAGAGTGGAAGTGATAAGAAAAAGGAGAGTGGGAACATGTGGCTTAAAACTCACAAAAATCTCCAACACTCTCATCTCATTGGATAAGACGAAGAATCCACAAAGCCTTTCATGTCCATTGATCCTCTCTCTATACTCCCAAAACATATCTCACAAAACTCACTTCCTTACATCTCTCTAACTCTCATCTTCAAGCTCTCCGACCAATGGCAGCAACGATGGCAACATCAGCAAAATGCATGTCCCTAAACTCATCTCCTCCTAAGCCCCTAAACCTAACCAAACCCATCTCTTCCTCTAAACCCTTCATCTCCCTCCCAAAACCCACTCTCTCCCTCGCCGTCACCAGCACCTCCCTCGCCGGAGCCGTATTCTCCGCCCTCAGCTACTCCGAACCCGCTTTCGCCGCCCACCAAATCTCTCAGCTCGCGGCGGCTCAAGGCAGCGACAACCGCGGGCTAGCTCTTCTCCTCCCTATCGTCCCAGCCATAGGATGGGTCCTCTTCAACATCCTCCAGCCAGCTCTTAACCAGATCAACAAGATGCGTGCGAGCAAAGGAGTCGTCGTGGGTCTTGGCATCGGGGGTGGTCTCGCCGCGTCAGGGCTTTTGGCTATGACTCCGGAGGCGTCGGCTAGTGTGGTTAACGAGATGGCGGCGGTGGCTGAAGCGGCGGCTAAAGTTGAGGATAACAGGGGACAGTTGTTGTTGTTCGTGGTTGCACCAGCTCTGCTTTGGGTTCTTTACAATATATTGCAGCCTGCTTTGAACCAACTCAATAAAATGAGGAATAAGTAATCATCTTATTATCCATGCATTCATAATCGACGTTGAGGTTCAAAATGTAAAATTTAATCCTTTGTTTTATGGACAGACTCTATGCTTAATTTTTTGGACAAAGGTATTCTTGTGTTTTTTTAACTGTATACTCAATTTTAGCTGTAACTAGGATCCAAGCATCATCTCACCATACAATTTACATCAAAACTTAAACTTATGTGTAGTGACTATAGCCTAATTTAGGATCGCATTTTATTTTACATTTGCATATTTTCTTGGTATGATTTAATGTCACTCTTCTACATATGAGATTATAGAAACAGTTAGTTATTTTGTGAGGATGAAATGAACTACTTGCAAGTTGGAATGCATATCTTGGCAAAACATAAACTATCTAGAAATAGAGTGAGAATGTGTTGCTTCTCAAATTTACATTGCAAGAAACACTAGTGTGTTTGTTTGCATGTTTGGATCCAAGTACTTCATCTTGCAAAGTGGTGTAATTTTAGTTTGTCATCCTCACGTTAACAGTCTATAGACTCTTATACACGTGATTAGTGTTTAGACTTTAGATAGACACTCCTTTACCTTTTGTTAGGCCATGTTTATCCACGGTCTCTTAGACGGAGTTCTTAACTTATAATTTCACGTTTTTTATTTATTTTTATTTTATTTTTTAATTTTCTCGTTAAGAGACGTCTCTTAGGTCTCTTATTTAAAAAACGATTCTTAAGTTTTCTTAGTTAAAATTAAGATACGTCTCTTAGAAAAGCTAAGAACCCCATAATAATAGATCTGGAATAAACATGTCATGTAAACTAATGGCCACATGGGATGTTACAAAGAAAAAAAAAAACTAATGGCCACATGGGTTAGTTTCCTACTGGTGCTAGTTATAAAATAACCTGTCAACGTGACATAACGTCTGATTACAGATGTAACCGTTGACAATGTAACTATGGAAGATGCAAGAGCAAAACACATTCAAATGCTCTCCAATTCATTTTTGTTTTTCAACATGCAATTTTATTTAAATAAAAGAAAAAGCAGGCTGGATATCAATGATACGTTCACGTTAGGCTTTTTAATTTTAAAATAAGGAAACAATCTTGAAACATAAGAAACTAAAGCGTACAAGTCCTTACAAACTTTCTGAGGAACCAACTGCAGAAGAAGATCTTGCAGTGTCCTCAAAAGGTTTTATTCCTTTTTACTGGAGTCTTTAAGCATACCCTTCTTCCGGATCTGGAGACACCTCTTAATGTTAAAGGATTCAAAAACGCTTTCGGGCAATGCAGAGACAACATAACCCATGAGTGCGTGAGGCCAGTAAGGTGTGCAACGTGGTTCGTATCCTACAAACCGCAGTGCTGCCTTTGCGTAACCCTCTGGAGATGCAACCAAGAAAGATGCTCTTCTTATTTTAGTCATTTTTGTCGCAACGTACAAGGGTACCTATGAAAACACTCACCCGATAAGCCATAAGATCAAGAAGCCAAAAGCTATTGGACAGTGTTAGTACCCATCAAGTTGCTTTGGTAATAGACAACTGCACAATGAGCTATACAGAGTTGGAAAGTCCCGCAGATTATTAACAATTCCAAGGTGATCTTTGGCATAAGGAATCTAATTTGAAAAATGGTTACATTTAAGCACCTATAGTCATACCTTAGTTTCCAAAGTAATCAGAAACGAGATCTCACATCATGAAGTATTCAACAAAGATAATGGGATGCAAAAGATTCTAATATAAGCTTTGAAACAAAAAATCAAATACACAGAAACAGTGTCAAGAAACTACGTTTTACACATTAGCACTAATACTTAATTTTTCAAAGGGGAAAATGATGTAACTTTGATAAACCCCAAGAACTACTATTCTTCCTAACTTAACCTATGAATCTATGATCACTCTGCACTAACATCTTTTGTTCTTACAATGATTAGGATTGGTTTTACACTTTAACTCATTGCAATGCCATCTACTTAAGCATTTCAATTCTCTTTCAACACAAATCTCAAGCAAAATCGAACCCAAAGACGCAAAAAGAAGTAGCAGTAATTCAGGAAAAGTTCACCTGGCACTGAACATCAATCCCACTTTTCTTGTACTCAACATGGAGACACCTTGAGAACTGATCCACATACCTGAGATACAAAAACACAAACAAACAATGTCACAGCTTGGAAACATCATTTCAAACAAAACAAACGGGTCTTGATCAGGACTCCTCACGTTTTAGCACCAGCATAAACAGAGTAAAAAGGATAGGAAGGGATAAGAGCAGCAGCACCAGAACCCATATTAACAATAGCTCCTCTCTTCCTCTTCAACATATTAACCAACACAGCCTGAGTCACCTTCGTAGTCCCTTCAACATTAATCTTAATCAAGTTCCCAAGCAACTCTTCATCAACCTCATGAAAATACTTAGCATAAGGATACGAAACCCCAGCGTTGTTAATCAAAACCCCAACCTCCAAACCTTCAATGGCCTCCTTGATCCTCCCCACACCTTCATCGATATCTCCGGAGAAGTCCATCACCACGGTCTTGACCTGGACGTTACTGTACTTGGCTGTGATCGAGTCCGAGACGTCTTTGAGCTTGTCGGGGTTACGAGCGACGAGGAGGAGGTTGAGTCCTTTGTGGGCAAGCTGAAAGGCGAAGGCTTTACCGATTCCGTCGGTGGGTCCGGTGATGATGGCCCAGGAACCGTAACGGCGGAGGTTCTTGCCGGGTCGGAGGAAGTAGATGTATAGAGATGTGAGGAGGGAGATGGTGAACTTGAGGATGGAGATTGAGCCGAGGGTGAAGAGGAGGAGGAGCCATGTGGGTTGGGATTTGAAGTAAGTGCAGATCTCCATGGGAGGAAGATCGGTGAAATGGGTTTGGAGAATGAGGAGAGAAAGTTAGGTTTTTTAAGAGATGGGAAGAAGACGAAGATGGAGGAGCAGAAAACTACTCTCTGTTTCTCACTTTATCTTTTTGAGAAATACTGTAATTTAAAAAAAAATTATAAAATAGAATTTATTAAATAGTGTAAATACATTAATTTGGATTAACTAATCTATAATAGTTTTTAGAGTTATTGGTGGTTTTCTAAAAATGAGGTTTTAAAATTTAAAAATTAAATTTGTAAAATAAAAAAAAATATTTTTATTTTTTTAAGATCTGTTTTGTAACAAAAACAAAAATGTCTATATGAGAGATTCAACCTACTTTTTATTTATTTTGAGTCGTCTTACAAAATAGATCTGGTGTATATGATGGACTTAGAGCATGTTTATTGCAAGGACCCCTCTAGGGGTCCTTGTCTTTTTTATTTTTTTTTTTCTTTTTTTTAAAAAAAAAAAATTAAAAACACCAATCGCGGGCCGCCACGTGTCAGTGGGGCCCGCGAACAGTGTAAGGGACTTGGCAAATAGGTTCTTTATTTAGGGGATTTAAGGGATGTTGTTTGGGGGAATTAGTGGGTCCCACCCGCTAAGAGACCCACTAAGAGCCCCCAATAAACATGCTCTTAGAGCATGTTTATTGGGGGCTCTTAGTGGGTCTCTTAGCGGGTGGGACCCACTAATTCCCCCAAAATACATCCCTTAAATCCCTTATTTAAGAGACCCTCTTGCCTTGGTCCTTGCACTATTCGCGGGCCCCACTGACACGTGGCAGCCCGCGATTGGTACTTTTAATTTTTTTTTTAAAAAAAAAAAGAAAAAAAAAAAAGAAAAAAAAAAAAGGACCCCTTTAGGGGTCCTTGCAATAAACTTGCTCTTAGGCACGATGATGAGCATGTTGTTTCTTTACTCACTGACTAATCTTCTACCGATCCGATGACCAGTCTGCTCTGTTGGACGCAACTAAGAGGTATTTACAAATAGGAGGAGGAGGATACATGTGTGTTAATCATGAGAATAAGTGACCGATGGATATGTGCTATGGCACGATGCGACCTGATGTGTGAATGCTTCGTCAGCCTTTGTCCAGTTTTATGTTCGTATTGGCATTTATAAAATCAACCCCAACAAAAAGTTCAATTAGTTCGTAAGAGGGAATAAACGGTATATAAGAATATACTTAAAATTGATAATTGATTGTAATAGGGTATTGGTTAACAATGCATACTAATCATTTTATTGGTTAATGGGAAACATGAAGAAGAACCAGCATCGTGCCTTAGTCTCCTTTCATATACAAATTTATCAATATGATGCGTTTTATGACTTCTTTACCATTCTTCTCATAATGTAATCAGTTTTGCTTTATCAAAGATTGTATAGGCTAGAAGAAGCTTTTGTTATTCAATGTGTATTTTTATGCTTGGTCCTTTTACAAAATTATTGTTGTGTTTGTTGTCTGTAAAAGGTGACTTTTTGCAAGATTTAACAAGTAGTTAATTTTTTCTTTGTTAGATTGGTATGTTATCTGGAGCTGCTGCTGCAATTAGAGTAGCAAAGAGAGCTCAAAATGCTGGGAAACTCATAACGGTAAGTCCATTATGTTAGTTTTGTGTTGTTTTGAAAAAAGGAAAAAGGCGATCCATGAATAATAATAGTATAGTATATCTATTAGAAATCGCCAATAGTTAAATTAGAATGGACAAGGTGAAATCTATTTTTATTAACAAATTGTAGACTTTGATGTGTAATTCATATGAAACAACATAAAGTATGTTATATAGTATATAGTACTTTATATAAATATAAACCATTGATCCATGACTATTTTTTTAGGGTCTAAAATCCATGACAAATTTGTGACATATATCTTCACTTCTTTCCTTCATACCAGTCAGATCGGTTTCAGTTTTCATATAATAAGTAAATAATAATTTGATACTTTCTAGTATGTATGGTTGGACTCGTTCAAAGTCTGGCGTATGTCCTGGGCATAGGCTCTTCCCACAAATCCATAGAGCTTCCCTGAAACTACTAGAATTTTTTTTATAATATACATTAAAACATGCCCAAAACGTGTATATTTTATTGTCCAAACTTTAGTCGTGAAAAGGAAAAAAGCTTTGTTGTGATTGTTTCTTTTTTACTAATAAAATGATTGTGTAATGTTCTACGAAACTTTGTTTGTGAAAAGAACATTTTTTTAATTAACTTTTTATGCATTCCATTCCAGTGTTGTTATTGTTTAATCTAGGCCTGAACAAAAAAAATTAGAACTGAAGAACTGAAAATGAACCGAACCGAAATATTCAAATTTGAAATCGGATCGAAACCCTCAAATATTCAAATGGTTCATATATTTCTATATCTGAAATAACCGAACCAAAAACCAAATGGATATCTTGATATAAAAATATTAATTATATATATATAATATAACTAAATATATATTTATAATTTAAAAATTTATTAAAAGTATTCGAAAGTAGTTGAAGAAAACTAAATTATTATTAAGTATCCAAACTACCCGAAAGTATCCATATATTTTTATCTTAGATGTCCAAACTAATCGGAAATATCAAATATTTTTATCCAAATTATCTTAATTATTCGATATTTTACCCAATTTTTTTATATTTAAGCCGAACTATCCGAAGTAACCGAACCGGAACCAAATGAGAACCAAAATTTTCTTGGATATTTTTTGGTTCTTAGTTTTACTATGCAAACCGAACTGAAAAATAGGTCAAGTAGTAAATAAATCTTCGAGCAGTGGCGAATCTAAAAGTTATTTTAATCCGGGGCAAACATAAAATTTATTAACAAAGTAGTGTATGGGCATTTACTAAAACTCTTTTAAAAATACATTGAAATTTAAAAATCCATGATGGGCAACTGCCCCACCCTTTGTCCACGTACCTTCGCCCCTGTCTTCGAGCCTCTTACCTAAATTACCCGATATCCGAAATACATGAACCGAATCGATATCCAAAATGCAGAGACCTAGTTTAATCCTTCAAGGCTTAAGATGCAGTTTTTGACCCATAATTATTCTTCTTACCAAGACGCGCTCTACCAATCCCACTATAATTGCTTTAAATCAAATACCCGAAGATAACTTTTGATTGCTTTACGACTTGGTTTAGTCCATGTGTGTATATACAAAAGTGTTTCTTATAGCAAAGGAATAACACGAGAAACCATTATTATGTTCTTACTTATAACTCGTATGAGATGATACATAAATATCACACTAAGATCAAACTCTTCCCATAACAAAAAGCAAAACCAGAAGATGTCTCGTGACTTCAAACTCTGGCAAGTAGTTCTTGTTCTGTTCTTTACTCTGTCTTCATCTACTTACAACTCCAACGGCAAACTGATCCTGGAAGGAGCTGCATCTTTCGACTCGAACGGTTTCACCAAGTTAACAAACACCACAAAGCATTCATACGGTCAACTTTTCAACAGCAACCCCGTTTTGTTCAAGGACTCGTCTTTCAACTTCCACTTCCACTTCGGAATCGTGCCTGAGCATTATAACCACTCCGGCTCACACGGTATGACTTGCCTTCTCTCTCCTACAAGACACCTTCCCGGAGTTTCCTCCGACCAGTACCTCGGATTATTCAACAAGACAACCAACGGTAAGAACTCCAATAACATAATAGCTATCGAGTTAGATATAAATAAAGATGAAGAGTTTGGAGATATTAATGACAACCATGTTGGGATCAACATCAATAGCTTGAGGTCTATTGTCTCTGCTCCTGCTGGTTACTATGATGATAATGATGGAAAGTTTCACAATCTTTCTTTAGTAAGTGGAAAGGTTATGCGTCTTTCTATCGTTTATAGCCAGCCTCATAAACAGCTCAATGTCACGTTAAGCCCTGCTGAGTTCTCTGACACGCCACTGAAACCTCTTTTGTCTTTAAAACGAGATCTCTCACCTTACATTTTGGAGGAGATGTATCTTGGCTTCACGGCATCAACCGGTTCGGTTGGAGCAATCCACTACATGTTGAACTCGGTCTCTGGTCTTGAAGTGGACTATCCATCGTTTGATATAAGTGTAGTCCCCACTCTTCCTCCATATCCGAAGAAAGTGACTGATAAAACAAGGATTATCTTAGCGGTTTGTTTAATATTGGCAGTGACCGTTGCGTTTGTAACCTCTTTGATTGGTTTCCTCTTCTTTATGAGGCATAAGAAGGTCAAAGAGGTTCTTGAGGAATGGGAGGTTCAGTATGGACCTCACAGGTTTGCGTATAAGGAGCTTTACAATGCCACAAAGGGTTTTAAGGAGAAACAAGTTCTTGGAAGTGGAGGGTTTGGTCAAGTCTACAAAGGAAAACTTCCGGGTTGTGATGCAGAGATTGCTGTGAAACGGACTTCTCATGGTTCAAGTCAAGGTAAGAGGGAGTTTATAGCCGAGATCTCGACCATTGGTCGGCTCAGACATCCAAACTTAGTAAGGCTTTTGGGATATTGTAGACATGAAGATGATCTCTTCTTGGTTTATGACTTCATGCCTAATGGTAGCCTTGACAAGTATATATACCGTGGCGACAAGAATGAGAATCAAGAACGTTTATCTTGGGATCAACGGTTCAAGATCATCAAAGATGTTGCATCTGCTCTACTGCATCTGCATCAAGAATGGGTACAGGTCATTATTCATCGAGATATCAAACCGGCTAATGTTTTGATCGACCAAGAAATGAATGCGAGGCTCGGTGACTTCGGACTGGCTAAGCTATATGATCAGGGACTTGATCCACAGACGTCTAAAGTGGCTGGAACGTTCGGGTACATCGCACCTGAGTTTCTAAGAACAGGAAGAGCAACGACCAGCACTGATGTTTACGCGTTTGGGTTGGTTATGCTTGAAGTAGTTTGCGGGAGAAGGCTGATTGAGAGACGTGAGGCAAAGAGTGAAGAGGTTCTTGTGGATTGGATCTTAGAGCTTTGGGAAGAAGGGAAACTTTTTGATGCAGCTGAGGGAAGTATCCGTCAAGAACCAAACAAGGGTGAGATTGAGCTTGTTTTGAAGCTAGGTGTGTTGTGTTCTTATCATGCTGAATCGGTTAGACCGGATATGAGTGCGGTTATGCGGATCTTGAATGGCGTTTTGCAGCTTCAAGATAATGTTCTTGATGTGGTAAGGGCTGAGAGATTGAGAGGACAGCCTGAAATATCAATGGAGATGGTACTTGATATGAGTTCAATTACTACACTACCGTTCACAAATTCTTTCATCTCTCATGGACGATGAAAGCTGAAAAGAATCTAGTTTTGATGAACATTTATACTCAATCTATCAAGAGATTTTTTGTTATTTTACTTGTGTAAAATTGTAACTGAAACAACCTTAATTTGATTTTCAGCAACAAATAAAATGACCGATAACAAAAAAAATGTAAAGTCTAGACTACAATTTCCACTTACAAAAAAAAAAAAAACATAACTAAAAGTAAGTAAGTAATATCACGTAATATAAATACTTCGCAATTAAAATATCTTAGATGAAATGTTCTCAAAATAGGTTTTACAAATAAAAGAAATTTTTTAGTTTAATAAATAAGTTAACTCAAATTTTAAGAATCTCATCCAAAATATGGGGTTCTCAACATGTTGTAAGTTGTTATATTTCCGTCCTAGATTGGTTATTTAATTATTTATCTTAGATGTTGTGACTGTTATATCCACCCTAGATTAGTAATTCAATATAACAGTTGCAACAAAAGAAGTCAACCTTATTCATGATATTTGGTCAATAATAGCAAAAACACTCACCATGTCAACCCCGAAAATAATGCATTTTGAAGAAAGCATTGACTTTACCAAAATATGGGAAAATACAAAGAACCCAAAGTGGGTAGGTTCTGTAGTTACAGAACATACACCACAACATTCCCATGAAAGGCTTCCCCAGCTCATGACTATCTTATGAAACAGAAAACGAACTAACCTATCGTATAGGCAACACACAACCTGTTTATCCCAAAAAAAGTAACAAACAACCCACACATTCTTTCTATTTTTAACTAACTAAAAAAGATAAAATATAACAAAATAGAGGAATTAAAGTAGTATAAATGAATAGAAAAGAAACCAGCTTTTATCATTGCAAATTGAAGTTGTAATTGTGTCTCACAGTATATTTTGTGTGTCACCTTTATCTCTCCCTCTCTTGGTTTCAGTTCATGTTTGGTAGCCATTGTTGTTTATACCCAAAAGAAGAAATAACATGGGGGAAAATCAGTTGTCCACAAACGATGCTGCATCTGCAAGGCAGAAGAAAGTGGACGAATGGTTGCCAATAACGTCTTCCAGGAATGCTAAATGGTGGTACTCCGCGTTTCACAATGTTACAGCCATGGTCGGTGCTGGTGTACTCAGCTTGCCCTATGCCATGTCCAACCTAGGATGGTATTATACCAAACTATCTCAAATTGATTATTTATAAAGATCTCAAAAGTGAAATATCTTATTAATTTCAAGTTCACTTGCAAGATATACATGTTTACTTTTGATTTGATGACGATTCTAAGCTGATTAGTAAGGTCGTATATGTTAATATGTATCTAAAGCAATCCAACAATTCATGATTTAAAGGAAAAATCATAAAATATTTTTAAATGTGTAAAAAATTTAAAATGTTAACATATCTTTAATAACAAATTTTCACATTATCTACAAAGAGTTTGAGACTGACCACTAATATTTTAGTTACTGACTGGTTTATAAATTTGATGGCAGGGGACCTGGAGTGACAGTCATGATTATGTCATGGGTGATAACGTTTTACACCATATGGCAAATGGTGGAGATGCACGAGATGGTTCCAGGGAAGAGGTTCGACAGGTACCACGAGCTGGGTCAGCACGCATTTGGAGAGAAGCTCGGACTATGGATTGTGGTGCCACAACAGCTAATTGTTGAAGTAGGTGTGAACATTGTCTACATGGTGACAGGAGGAAAGTCCTTGAAAAAAATCCATGACCTTCTTTGCACCGATTGCAAAGAGATAAGAACTTCCTTTTGGATTATGATCTTCGCTTCCGTACATTTTGTTCTATCTCACCTTCCTAATTTTAACTCCATATCCGGCGTCTCCCTCGCTGCAGCTGTTATGTCCTTGAGGTAATAAGTCCAAGTTCATACATATGATAATGAAAAATCTGACAAGTTTTTAACCATTTATTAAAAAAAAGATTCAGCTTAAGATTCCATATTACTTGTAGCTTTCAACTCAAAACTAATTGATAACCCGTGAATTTTCACAGGTTACCTAGTATGTAACTTATAGATAATGTAACTTATAGATAACCCTTAAATGGCTCTATATTGTTTACAAGTTTTCAACCATTTATTAAAAAAAAGATTCAGCTTAAGATTCCATATTATTTGTAGCTTTCAACTCAAAACCAATTGATAACCCGTGAATTTTCACAGGTTACCTAGTATGTAACTTATAGATAATGTGAGATTTTTTAATATGAATTTATATTTATATATGCAGCTACTCAACAATTGCTTGGGGAGCCTCGGTGAAGAAAGGGGTTCAACCAGATGTAGACTACACGTTTAGAGCCACGACGAGTTCAGGAAAAGTGTTCAACTTCATGAACGCACTAGGAGATGTCGCATTTGCATATGCTGGTCATAATGTGGTGTTGGAGATTCAAGCTACTATTCCTTCAACTCCTGAGAAACCCTCTAAGATCCCAATGTGGAAAGGAGTGGTTGTTGCCTACATTGTCGTCGCCATCTGCTATTTTCCAGTTGCATTCGTTTGCTACTATATTTTTGGAAACAATGTTGACGACAATATTCTTATGTCACTGGAGAAACCAACTTGGCTTATCGTCATGGCTAACGCATTTGTGGTTATTCATGTTATTGGAAGCTACCAGATATTCGCAATGCCGGTTTTCGATATGCTTGAAACCTTTTTGGTAAAGCAAATGATGTTTGATCCTTCCTTCAAACTCCGTTTCATCACTCGAACTCTATATGTTGGTAAGTTTTTTTCTTATTTCAGACTGAATCATTACTCTTACATAACAAAATATGAATTTATAACATTGGACTACTTGATGGAACAGCTTTAACCATGTTCATTGGCATATGCATTCCGTTTTTTGGTGGATTACTCGGCTTTTTTGGAGGATTCGCCTTTGCCCCAACAACTTACTACGTAAGTAATTCATGAGACAAAACTAAGACTATTCTATATTTTGAAAAAACCCTAATAAGTTATTTTGATACCCTTAATTATTTTTCTTATGATTAGCTGCCATGCATAATGTGGTTGATTCTCAAGAAACCAAAGAAGTATGGATTGTCTTGGTCTCTTAACTGGGTATCTTTCCTTTTACTCATCATATTCCACTATATGTCATTGTATTTAGTTTTGTTAAATTTGACAATAAATTGTTGTTTGGTTGTGTGAAATTACAGTTCTGCATAGTGGTTGGTGTAATATTGACGATCGTAGCTCCCATTGGTGGCCTCAGAACCATTATTATGTCTGCCAGTGACTACAAGTTCTTCTCTTGAACAAATCATATGCAGTCACGCGTTTATTTTGGAATACCGTCTATGTTAGGGCTTCCAAATGTAACTCTAATATTTAAAGAAAAACATGATTTGATTCTGCTTTTAAACTTTCTTTTCTCTTTTGTTGATGTGTATGTATCTTCTATATATATAAATTATATTTGAAACAAAGGTCTAATATGAAACCATCCGTTTATACATCATATTGTTTGGGCTAAATATCGCATGTTTTACACGTATGTTATATAGGCAAGCAATCTTTGTTTGCTGGCCTATTTGGGATATGTTTCCCATGGTTTTAGATAGGACTGGGAAAATTACCTAATAAACTCTGATTTGAGTTAGATTTAATATCCATTTTTATTGAGATTCAATATTCATTTAGTTCAGTTACAAAAAAAAAACATTATTCATTTAGTTTTGATTTGCTTCAGATAAAATGATAAAAATTTATGGACAGTTCTTTTAAATAATACAAAATAACTTTAACATAAAATAGTATAACTGAGAGAAAATGACAAAACATCTTTATTAAAGAATAAGAAACTAAAGTACTTTTAATAAATAATATTTTAATATTTATCTAAAAGTAAAATAGATATCGTTACTTTAAGTTTTATTCTGTCAACCTTAGGTTGATTATAAACTCCAACCCCTAATGGGATCATAGCAATGCATCTTCATTTGAGGAGAAAATTGAGATATGTTTGATGTTTTCCACATCGAAGATATTAACACATTTTCAAGAGTTGTCAACATAGATTTTTGAAGATTATGAAAAAGCAGAAAAACACATTACTTAGACAATGATATTGTGTTATGCAAGAGAGAATGCAAAAGAGTGGAAATAAGTAACTCAGATGAATGAAAATTCTCACATCCACCATGCTAGAATCACTTGTATAAGGTCTCATGGAAGAGGGTGGAAAAAGCCAATGGATAGATGAATCAAATACAATTTTAATGGTTCTTTTAGATCGGATCAAGTTACTGGGAAATCATGATGGATAGTAAGGGATTCACAAGCAAGTTATATGGGTCCAGTACAAGTAACAACATTGTTAGATTAAAATATATATGAAAGTAATCTTAGAAGGAAACTGCAAGCGAACGATAGATGTTTTGAACAATTTGGTACTTCACTTTTGATGTTTAGGGTTCGCAACATCACCATAAACAAATGTTTGAAGGTATCCAATTTCAATGGATACGGAATGAAGATAATAAGATAGCTTATTGTTTAGTAAAAACTTCTTCACTTTTAGGAATTTTTTTTTGTTATTATTATTATTATTATGTATCTACCTTTGTAACAAATTTCTTCTATGAGGATTATGTTTCTTCTTCCATTGTTTGATAAAATTAAAGGGGTATTAAAAAAACTCTAACCCCTAAGCCTCCAACCTGAAAAATCTAAATTCTACTTCATTTATGTCATAATTATACAATCCTCTCCTGAAGGAATGTCCCAAAAAGGTTTGGTTTATTAATAATCAGAAGTTGACAATAATAAGCCCAAACCGTTACATCTTTCCACTCCGAAAAATAGAAAGCCCATTAAAAGGCCGGCCCACTAAGCAAAGGCAATAGCCATCCCGCCCAAAATCTGACACTTTCCCGCCAGATCCTTCCGTCTTCTCCAGTCGCCACAACAAATCTCTCTCTCTACAAACGCGACCTTGAGAGAGAGAGAGAGAGAGAGAGAGAGAGAGAGAGAGAGAGAGAGAGAAGAGAGAGATGGCGACAAACGAGGAGATTAAGAAAGAATTCATCCGTAGCGGGTTCACTCTTGTGGAAGAAGACGAGATTCTCAAGACATGTAAGCTCGAGACTCTTTCCCAATCTCTTTTCATCATTCACGAAACTTGAGTTATCTAATTCTTATTTATGACGTATTTGCAGGTGTTACTCTCTGCATAAACTACAGCCTGAAGCCTTCTGAACTCGTTTCAAGTTGGGAGATTTTTTATCTCAATCGGTAAAATCTTCTCTATTAGCAATCACAAATTGAACCCATTTATAGTAAAGTTTGATGCTTTCGATGCTCATAAAGATTGTATCGATGTTTATACGTATATTGTATAGCTTAACGTTCATGGGTTTTGTGTTAGTGTTTATAAGAGATGAAGTATAGACCTTTTCTTTGTGTGTGTTTTTGGATGTAGCAGACAAAGTATTGATCCTTATAAGTTTATTGTATAGTTTGATGTTCATGGGTTTGTGTTAGTGTTTATAAGAGATAAAGTATAAACCTTTTCTTTGTGTGTTTTTTTTTTTTGGATGCACCAGAAAAAGTATTGATCTTTATAAGTTTATTGTATAGTTTAATGTACATGGGTTTTGTGTTAGTGATTATAAAGATAAGAGTTTAAACCTTTTCTGTGTATTTGTTGGATATTACAGACAAAGTTTTGATATTTATAAGTTTTTGTATAGCTTAATATGTACATGGGTTTTGTCATAGTGTTTATAAGAGATAAAGTTTAAATCTTTTCTTTGTGTGTTGGTTGGATGTAACAGACAAAGTGTTGATCAAACTGTAAAAAATGATGAAATGGATGGGTTTCTACTGCATCTACAGAACCAACAGAAAGAAGCTTTGATGAAAGAGGCTGGTCTGCACATCTACTCAAACAGAGATGTAGACATGTGAGTGCTTTTCGTCAGATCTCTTCTTTCTTGCATCAACTTTCTTAGATGTTTGAAAAACGACATACAAACTGTTTTGGTCCAGGCTTTTGGATGGGATTCCGGAAGATACAGCAGATGAGACCGTCACTACTCCTACAAACAAGTCTCAGCGGTTAATTCCGGATCCATTTGATTCAGTAAGCAGATCGAGAGATTACGGTTACTCTACTGGGAAGTCAGTTGGACATGTGACTCCTTTTGGGCAACGCGGCGAAAAGTTTGTGGTGAAATTCAGAATAGGTGATGTGGCTGCGCAGGCAGAGAGTGGAGATAACAATGATGTAGAAAATAGTGAGGATGATATGATTATTAAGAAAGTTCAGACAAGAAACAGGTGTTCTCTAAAAGTCAGTGGCGTAGGCCCGGAGCCGGGTTGTAGGTTCATGTATGACAGAACAGAGGATAGGTTGAGTGCACTCGAGAAGCGGATCGTAAGGCATGCAGATGCATTTGTTGCCTCGGGGTTGTATGAGGAACAGGTGGATCCAGCTGTTGCTTCACAGGTAGTTTTGGTTATTATACACACTACTTTGGTAGTTTGGTTTCAAATAAGTTAAACATTGGGGCATAGAGTTTTCTTACAACGTGCTACTGATTGCTTCAGAGAAGTATATTTGCTGTGGGAATGATTTGTTGTGATGGCGAGGGGCATTTGAATGATAAGTCCATTCTATTGCAGAGCAGGTAACTCAAATTATGGCTTCACTTCTCTTTGAAAGTAATTACATTCTGTTTCCAGTGTCAAATAGTATGAAGGACAATGAATCCTATTCTATAGAGTGTTGCATAAATGATTACAGTTAGAATATTCTGAGTCTCCTTATCCTAAGGCAACAAATTCTATAAATGCAGTGCCGAGAGAACTTCAGGACAGCGTGTTCCACTGGACTTGAACAGACTAAATCAATTTTCCATTTTTCCTGGCCAGGTGAGTTAGCTTAAAGATTAATAACATTCTGTCTTTTATTTTTTCTCCCACTGAAATATTCATGTGGAGTTGTTCTGAATTTGATGCAGATAGTTGGCATTGAAGGACAAAATCCTAGTGGACATTATCTCACTGCATCCAAGCTGCTAGATACAGTTCCTTTAACAGTCACTTCGGACATGGATCTTCCTCCTGCTAAGAAGCAAAACTTGGATCAGGAGGTCTTAACTCTTGTTGACGAATCCCGTGAAAAGTCAGAGGTTTCATTTGTAAGTATGCGATTCTTCTGTCTTCAAGGAAGCCATTCTTATTTGTTGGCCATTTCTTTCCTAACATGTATACACACAAAATGTTGAGATGATAGAAATGAAATTGTTGAGAAATTTTAGAAACCACTGTCCTGTGTCGGTCAGGCTGGTAACTGTAAAGACTAGAGCTCCTTTAGTTTCCGACTCCGATGTTGCCAGACAAATTTAGTATGCTGTGTTCCTCTTTATTGGATGATATCTGAAAAGTGTGTAAGGATGTATGAACTGTTCTACTTTCTAGATTGAGACATCGAAATGATGTTTATGGGTTAATGACAGATAATTGCATCCGGACCATTCACTACAACAGACAACTTGCTGTTTGAGCCACTGAATGAGCTACTAGCCCATGCAAAAAGAAAGCCACCACAGTTACTTGTGCTGGTGAGTAACTAAGATTCATTCAGACCTTCTACAGACTACTACATGTCTACATATATGGTGGTGTGTGATTGTGTCTTGGGGGCATTTACGTTTTGTTTTTTAAACTCAGCTTGGACCGTTTGTGGATTCTGACCATCCAGAGATTAAGAAAGGAGCTGTTGATGCCACATTCAGTGAGATATTTCAATTGGAAGTCATCAGGAGGGTACTGAGAATAAAACTAAAAGATCTATTCAACACTGACTGACTTTGTAATTAAACAAAGATCTTCATGTTTTTCTTTTTGAATCTCGCAGTTGCAAGATTATGTGGAGTTCATGGGTTCAGAAGTACGAGTGGTTCTGGTTCCATCCATCCGTGATGCTAACCATGATTTCATATTCCCACAGGTGCTTTTTGTTTTTCTCTCAAAACCTCTCTTCTCGCTTTATGCATTTCTCTTCTCTATTTTGACGTGACAAGACTCCCCTTGCGTTAACAGCCTCCCTTTGACATTCACATACCTGATCTCGAACATCAGGTACTTGATAATTTTTCATTTCATCACTCAACTCTTCCGTCACATGTGGATATACTGACTGCTTTCTCTTCTCCATACATACAGATGACCAGTCTGTCAAATCCTGGGACCTTCAAGGCAAACCAGGTAAGATAATCACTCTGACTACTCTCTTCTGAGAAGCCATATTCTCTCAACTCTAAAAGTCCTTAAAACATAAAACATTAATTGGGGATTCTCAGGTGAAGGTAGGCTGTTGCACAGTGGATGTACTAAAACAGCTGAGTGTGGAGGAGATGTCGAGAAACCCAAGTGGAGTCCGCACTGATCGCTTGGCCAGACTTGCTAGCCATCTCCTTCGTCAGCGAAGGTATAAGCACTGTAACTTTCTATTCAAACTATATTCTCAGCTACTACCAAACACTTAAGTATACTGAAATGAAACAGCTTCTATCCTCTGCACCCACCGCCTGAGAGCCTCCCTTATGATTCCTCACTAGCTCCTCAGGCTCTACAGATTTCATCAATCCCTGACATTCTCCTACTTCCTTCAGACATTCAGTACTTCGTGAAGGTAAGTCAGGATGTTAATAATGACATCAAATTCAGAAGGTTGTGTGATGTTTAAGTTACTGAGTTTTTTTGTTCCTGAATGTTGTGAAGGTTTTATCCATTGGAGAAGGGGAAGATGCAGCCAAGTGTGTGTGTGTAAACCCTGGAAGGCTTGCGAAAGGAGAAGGTGGAGGTACTTTTGTTGAGCTTACCTACAAGGGTGATCCAGAATCTATGCATGCTTCCATCATCTCTATTTAAAATACAAACTGCTATTTTTTAGGCTAACTCTAGTATTTCATATATAAGTAAAAGCTTCTGTTTCCTCCCATTTTTTTTATGTTAGAAGCTCCAAAAAAAGGTTTGTTTAATTAAGATTCTAAATAAGAGAAGGTTACAATTAGTTTTTTCTTTTCTTGGGTGAGAATTAACAAGGGGTCTGTCTAGCTAGGGTTAGAATCTTAATCTTGCCGGAAGCATAAAAAACCAAAAATAGTTTCTGTGGGATGAACTTTATTTGTATCCAAAGAAGTAAACACCCAAACATAACTCTTTATTAATTAATTTAGTTTACTACATTTACTCAATATTATCAAAGAAACGTTTAACTTCGTGATCCCACAGACAAAACTCACAAGCATAACAAGTATCCATGTCGTTGTCCTCACCGTATCTATGCCAAGCACAGTTATATGCTATGAACTTGCTGGTTCGGCCATCGCACTCGCATTTTTCTTGAACGTACCTTCTCTTGAGCTGTTTCATCACAGGTATTCCACGCCACCAAATGTTGCCTCTAATCTTGTCCCGAAGTTCCACCAGCTCTTTCAATGTTTGTGACATCAATGGTTTTATTAATGAAGACAAGATCTTGAAACCCTCTTGTTTTGTATCTCCTCCAAGCAAACCCGTCCCTGTTATATATATAGACTCAGCATATCAAAAACTGCTTGGCACAAAATAAAACGGATATATACACAACATCCGGGACATCATGGTGCTCAAGTGGAAACGAGAGTAGAACGCTGATATGTTTCATATTCGATTCACCTATTATGTGAAACTAAATCACATTATTCATAGACATCTACAAAGATATCGGTCCATGTTTCTTTGGAGATTAATATGAACATTTCTATATGTTCGGGCATGTTAAAAAAAATATATTCACAACATGTATCAGACGTATATCAAGTCCATGTACATTAGGCCATATTTAACCTGGATCTTTTAGGATGAAATTCTTAATTTATAATTTTACTTTTTTTTTACACTTTTCGGCTAAGAGACGTCTTTTAGGGCATGTTTATCCAGGATCTCTTATGGTGGGGTTCTTAACTTATAATTTCATTTTTTTTACACTTTTCGGCTAAGAAAAGTCTTTTAGGGCATGTTTATCGTGAGTCTCTTAAGTTGGGGTTTTTAACTTATAATTTTATTTTTTTACATTTTTTCGCTAAGAGACGTCTCTTATGTCTCTTATTTAAGAGACTTCTTAAGTTTTCTTAGTTAAAAGTTAAGAAACGTCTCTTACCAAAACTAAGAATCTCATGATATGAGACTTGGAATAAACATGCCATTAAAAGCCAATTCAACTAAATATAGACGCTAATGTTAGCCTCTCATATTGTTATATAGAGTGATAATTATCTTGATTACCTTGAGGGATGCGGCCACAGATTAGGATAATCCCATAAACATAGTTTGCTTCTTTGTGTTCTTTTTCCGCAGCTTTAGTTAAATATTGAAGTCCTTTTTGTTGTTGGTTCTCAAGAAAGTAACTGATAAGGCCTTTGCGGTACAATGCTTCGGGGTTCCCGCTCCTTCTACATCTCTTGAAGAACCTAGCGAACCTTTCTTGGTCATGAGACCAATGGAAAAGAGGGAGTTGGTGAATTGGAAGTCGAGAAATCACGTATTTATCATCGCATGTTTGTCGAAACGTTTTGGAAACTACTCTGAGATTGCGAAACGCTAACAAGGAGAGAGCTCCAGTACGTGACGAAAGATCCACAAGAAGATCGTCTGGTAAAGATTCAATAGAGATTCTTCTTTTGTTAGGTTTCTTAAAAGTTGAAGGCGAAGACAAAGAGGAGAATACCATGTTGAGATTAATAAACACGTATTCCTTTTTTTTTGTTGAGGATACATTCTAGGTTTATTATATGGAGGCTTAAATTAGTTTTCCTTTTCTGAGAAGGAAGAGAAATAGACAAGTTGACAAAGAAAGACAAATTAGTTTCTATCCAAGATTTAAAAAAGGAAAAAAATTAGATGATAAATACTTTAAAAACTATAAATCATATTACAATGGTTATTGTGGATGTTGCTTTAACTAGTTTCTTCCTAATACCATCTCCCATCTCCAATGACTGGACGATGTATAAACACAAACCCAAAGCGTTTCAGCTTTTATTCACGATATTAGTATGTAACCAATATGGACTACTAATCAACACCAAATCAATGCAAGGCCTTGAAAATAAAAACAGATGTGAATTATTTACCTTATCTGAACGATGCACTACCAAAACTTGACAACATTAAAACTAAGGTTTATAATATGAAAGCAGCTTTAAAGAGGTGATTCATAACATAATTTGGACCAAATTGAAATGAAAAAAATAACGGAAAGTCATTATCAAACCAGTTTTACATGGATTTGCTATTTGATAAAAAAATTTTATGCCAATATTTTTAGTAATTATTTTTTCATTAAAAATCATCATTCAAATTTCAACAAATTATATTTGATAAATTTATTGATGAAATCATATTTTTTCAGTAAGTTGTAATTTTGAAGAATTCATACAAATAATTAATCTAAATATAATTAAAAACCACAAAAATCCTTCTTTCAAATCCTAATCCACTAAAATCTCTTTAAATGTTTTAATTACGCTAAACTAGAATGAAATAATATCATAACATTAGTTTGTGTATATTTCTTAGAAATTTATGTCCACGGAGATTTTGGTTAAAGCCTAAAAACTAAAAGCCTAAGAACTTTAGTTTTAGAGTTTCTTAAATTTTTTTTTTGTCTGAAAAAATTAAAAAATAATCAATTGCGGGTCGCCACGTGTCTGTGAGGTCCGTACACAGTACAAAAAAATCCCCACAGATCGATCTTTATATGGTGACAAAATTTTTGCCCAAAATGTGGAATTCACATAATTTTTTTTAAAAAAAAACCTCTAAGAATCTACCGATAAGACCACCTCCAATGGGGGGGGTTCTTAGATGGTTTTTAGGGGTTCTAAAATATTGTGGGGCCCATAATTTGTTTAGAATCAGCTCTAAAAACCTCCCATTAAGAACTAGGTTCTTAAACTGTTTGCGGACCCCACTAACACGTGGTGGCCCGCGATTGATTCATCTTTTTTAATTTTTTTTATTAAAAAAATCAAAAAAAAAAAAAGAAAAAAAAAAATTTAGAACCCCAACGGGATTCCAACCGTTGGAGGTGCTCTAATGTTGGTCTAAACAACATATTCTTTAGCAAACGTGCAAACAAAGAAGCCTATTCTGTTCAAACACAGATCAATAAATAAATAAATAAATACAAGTTAACGTATATACATCTCCTCATTGGGTCATTTCTCATGCTAGCCCTTCTGAATTTTAAATCGACTAGACGCTTTTTATTTACTATTCTCGAAAACTGGAAAACAAAAAAAAACTGTTCTTGGAAACAAAATTTAAAAATAAATAATTTTGATTATTGTAATATCAGATAAATACGTTTTATTCTTCCTAAGTTAAAAATCCGAAGATTTTTCTACACGCAAAGGGTTCCTCTTATGGATTCATGTCTTCATCTCTCTCATGGTTGATTTGAAAGCCCTAATGAGATCCATCGATCATCGTGTAATGGAGGGATCATCTTCCTCTTCTTCTACTCATTATTTCTCCATTTTCACGAACTACCCTCTGCTTTCCGCCGTACTAGCTTTCACCATCGCACAGTTCATCAAGTTCTTCACCACCTGGTACGTTTACTACTCATATGTTTCTTCCATGTTCTTCTCCTTTGAGAAGGGTTTAGACAAAAGAGACAAAGATGTTTCCGACAACTCTGTTTTTTTGTAACTTTTTTGTTCAAAAAGGTATAAGGAAAAGAGATGGGATCTGAAACGGCTTGTTGGGTCTGGAGGAATGCCTTCTTCACATTCAGCAACTGTTACAGCTCTTGCTATGGCCGTTGGTTTACAAGAAGGCTTTGGTGGATCTCACTTCGCTATAGCTTTCATTCTCACTTCCATTGTGCGGGCTTATTTAATACTCTTTATGTTTCATTATGATCTACGTTTTAGAAAAAAAAATGTTTCATAAAGATAGATTTTTTGTGTTTTTTATAAAAATATTACAAATTAAAAAAAATAATTTTATTAAATTACTATTGATCAAAAATTATTAAAAATGAAAAATTACAGAAATTGATACATTTGTTATAGTGATTTAATGCATTTTCTTAATATGTGTGAAAACTTCAAAATATTTATTTTTATGAAACAGAGAGACATAAAGGGAGTATCACTTTTCTTATCAGTTTTGATGGTTAAGGCTTCAGGGTATGATTAAATTAGTGAGGGACTTGCTGGCAGGTGATGTATGATGCAACTGGTGTAAGGTTACATGCTGGACGCCAAGCTGAGGTTCTGAATCAGATTGTGTATGAACTTCCTGCAGAGCATCCCCTCGCTGAAAGCAGACCCTTGCGTGAACTTCTTGGTCATACTCCTCCACAGGTAATGCAGATTCAGGCAGCTCAGATCAATAGAGATTGGTTTCTTGTAAGACCAAAGTAAGAGACTGATTGAACCGTTTCTGTTTTGGTGTCATTAGGTCATTGCGGGTGGGATCCTTGGAACTGCCACAGCAGTTGTTTGCTACTTAGTCACCTTGATAGCCTAAGGTGCTGCAGCAACAGCTCACCTTTTCTGCTCCGTCGTGTGTGAAAGCCACTGGTATGTATGTAGCTGAGACAGCCATGACATGCAAATTGACTCTTGAAACTGGGTTTCATTGACCCTTGTTTCTTTTAATCTTTTTACTTTTTTTTTCTTCTCAGCTCTTACCATTGATAACATAGTATAGCTTCCAATTATAACAATTTTTATCAAAAATATAAAATCATATATATAAGTTTAAGATTTAGATTATTATTTAGTAAATATATTAAAATTTGCGGGTAGCCAACGTACATATGACACTTTTTCATTAAGGTTTATTTATGTTCCACATAACTCATGTTTTGATTTATAAGACTTTTATGTATCCGAATCAATGAGAAAACCCAATAAAATACAAAATGATGAGCTCAAGACACGTGAGCACACACGTTTTATCTTATCATCGACACCTCAAGAACATATGCCTTGTGCAGAACAGGTCTCTGAAGCATCGCCGCCTCCAAAATCTCTGTGATGGATCTTCACCGGTGGCGAAGCTGTATGTCTTCAACGCCACATGGATGCTTCACCTATGTACCACCATTTAGGTCTTCTGCATCATATTCAACATAGTCACCAGAGCTGCAGAGCATAATAATCCTAGAGATCAACGTAAAATCTCGGGTTAGAATACTTGTCGGGACGCCTTCCGTGTTATAGATCAATGATTGATCTATTAAAGATGCAATGTATATTCTAATTAACTTGTAATACTGTCTCTAGCCTTCCTATTTGTATATATATATTTCTAGCATCTTTTTATCGCAACCATCTCTAGCTTCCTCTTTGTATATCACTAATTTGTAGTATATAATATATATACTTTTAGAAAATATTAATTTCTAATAAATTTTAGTCAAGTAATTCAATAAAATTAATTAATTTTTACAAAAATTAACAATTTGTACAATTAAAAATTATAAAATATTTTTTTTAAAACATCTATCTTAATAAAATGGAAGGAATATTCTTCTTATTGCTCTAAGGACAACTCCAACGGAAGTATATAATACATATTTTATCTATTAAAATAGAAAATATTAGAAAATACTGTATCAAAAAAAAACAATAGGTTATGTGCAGTGAACTCCAACAAAAAGAAGTATCATACCTTTTTAGCATGTGTTATTTTTTTATTGGATTAACTTAAATTTATGACTTAAAAATTAACTTTTAACTATATAAAAATTATTAATATTAAAGTAATTAGAAATATTTGGCAACATATTCACCGTTAATCATGCTCTAAATACTAGCAAAATTTATTGTTTACTACCTTATTAATACATTCTAATTTTACATCCAGTGCAAATTAACCTTTTTCATAAATTAGAAAACTTAACAAAAACAGAAAATGAGAGTTAAAAGAAGTACCACGCTAATGAATCCATAAGAAAACAAGAAAGGTCCACAATCAGTAGGGGGCACTGTGAAGGACCACGTGAGTTCGTCAGACAAACCCGGACCCGCTTTTCCCCCCAACCCGGACCGACAAAACCCTTCTGTTGCCGCTTCTTACTAGATCTCTACCCGTACACGTGTTACTATCTGCGAAACTACCTTCATCTAAATCTTTAATCAAAGGTTCTAAAAGTTACCGTTAAAAAGTACTTACAACTGTATCTTAAAAAAAATTATATAGGTCTCGGGAATTGCATTGGAAGTTTTAACTCTTTCCTAAAACTCTTTGGTTCTCACGAGATTCCTCCTAATTATTTGTGATTGTTCCCATTGCCTTTGCATTATTACTATTGCTTTATTTTATTTAACACTGTACTACTATAGTAGTAGATGATAGTGGTGATTGTTGAGTCACTTCCTCCCACGTACAGTCGTACACATGATGAATATCCATATTTTTTTAACAATATTGGGCAGTTTTAGGCAAACCAGATCTGAGTATTATTATAAAAACACATTTACACTATTCTTCTTAAAAAACAACTGTATACAAAACACAGTGTTAGCTGATGTTTTTTAAATTCGATAGATGATCGAAAACGAGACAAGTATTAAGCAAAACGAAATACAAAACGAAACAAATATTTTAGCGAGTATTTTAAAAAAAACAAGTATTTTAGCGAGTAAAGAAAGTAGGCAGTTGTATAATAATGCAAAGTTGTGAAAATAGTGGTTGGCAGAAACGATTCACGAGTATAACGCTTCTAATAGTATAGTTTAGGGATTAATAGTAGTATTAAAATGTTTTTCTTCAAAACAATAGTTTAGGGATTAATAGTAGTATTAAAATGTTTTTCTTCAAAACAAAAAAAATTATTCCTTCTGTTCATAATAAATATTATTTTAAGATTTTTTTTGCTACATCAAAAATATCACTTTAGAATCTAAATGCAAATTATATTTACTTTCTTTTTAAAATTAATTACAAATTGCTTTGATCTTATAAAAAAAATTATTTATTTCATATATTATTGGTCAAATAGGTATAATTAATAAAAACTTAAACATTTTTCAATTACTTTATTAATATGTGTCAAAAAATGTTAAAGTGACACTTATTAAAAAAAGTAAAAAGTAGAAAGTATTAAAGTAATACTATCGATTTGGTTACACTGCTTAAACATAGTGAATTACACATGTACATGAATCCAAATAATATATGTTTTTATTTAAAAAATCACAATTTAAAAAATAAAAATAATAATAGACTGTAACTTCTCTTTAAAAATAACTGAATCTATTAAAACATAATTAGTTTAGTAGTATTAAAATTAAATAATCACAAATATGATATATTATGATAAACTTTTATAATATTTTTAAATATGAATCTCTTATTAAAATAAGTATGGAGTAAGTGATAACTAGTGTTAGTACCAAAGCATTTTCACGGACCAGATCTGAGTTCAATTATAAAACCCCCATTTACACTGTTTTCCTCAAAATAAAGAAAAAAAAACACAAACTTTGGGGCTATATGATTATGCCATTCCCGAAAGAAAAAGACAGAACCAATTGGAGTTTTAAAGACTATCATTCTCAGTCTCTTAAACAACCCATCTGGGCTTTTAATTGACTCTCTGCTAAATCTCTCACATTCATAAAGTTGGGTCTACGAGAGTGACGACTCTTTGATTGTTTCGCCACATCTTCCTCACTTCCACTTAATCCCTTCTTCAAGTCACCTCTCTTTCTCTATCCATTAAAAACCTTACATGCTCCTGACTTGCTGTAAGAGTCGAACAGATAGATCTCTGTGTTTTTTTTCGTTATCATTTTATTTATCTCAACAAGAATGAGATCTCAAGGGGTGGAAGGGTGGCTCGGACCAGCGACGCCGGAGATTTCGAACGGAAATGGTAATATCAGTTTTGAGTTTCAGAAAGGTGCAAACCGGACACCAAACCACCACCGGTCCACCATGGGGAAACCCGCACCGTCAAAATGGGACGACGCTCAGAAATGGCTCTCCGGAGTTGGTTTAGCTCGCGGCGGCGGCGGCGGCGGAGGAGATAAGAACCACCACTCGAGGAGTTGTAAACCGAGAAACTCCAACGCTGATGATCTTAGACTCATAGCTTCTGCTTCTCAGAGAGAACGTGAAGGAGAAGATCAGTACGTTGAATACGACGAAGACGGAGACGCGGCGGCGGCTGGAAGGCCGGAGGTGGAGACAAAGAACGTAGACTGCGGAGAACCGGGCGGTTCGGTTTGGAGGAAAGAGAGTGTTAATCCAACGGCTGTGATTCGATCTGTTTGTGTGAGGGACATGGGAACTGAAATGACTCCGATCGGGAGCCAAGAGCCTTCTAGAACAGCTACGCCTGTCCGAGCCACAACGCCGGTCGGGAGAAGTCCTGTGACGTCACCAGTGAGAGCTCCTCACGGCAGAGAGGCGGTGAGGATGGCTACGGAGGTGGTGACGGTGACAGAGACTAGAAGTGTGGCGAGTAATATTGGATTAGGAGATAATAGTAATAATAACAAGGCGATGAATGCTATGGAAGCTAGAGCTATGGCTTGGGATGAAGCAGAGCGCGCTAAGTTCATGGCTAGGTGATTAACTCTAATTACTTGATTAATTAATGGTTTTAATTGGCGTTGACGTGGCTTCATTATATACCAGTGTTTGAGGTTTGGTTTTTGCTGGAATGTGATTAGGTATAAGAGAGAGGAAGTGAAGATACAAGCTTGGGAGAATCATGAGAAGAGAAAGGCAGAGATGGAGATGAAGAAAATGGAGGTAAGAGCATAGTAAGATTAACCTCAATCTCTTAACTGAAGTTTTTAACTTATGATTTGATCTTTTTTTTAATATTTTCCGGTTAAGAAACGTCTCTTAGGCCATGTTTATCCACGGTCTCTTAGGCGGAGTTCTTAACTTATAATTTTACGTTTTTTTTATTATTTTTTTTCCGTTAAGAGACGTCTCTTAGGTCTCTTATTTAAGAGACGGTTCTTAAGTTTTCTTAGTTAAAGTTAAGAAACGTCTCTTAGAAAAGTTAAGAACCCCATGTTAAGAGACTTTCAATAAACATGTTCTTAGTTTTTCTTAGTTGAAAAATAAGAAAAGTTAAGAACCGTTTCTTAATCGAAGCTAAGAACACCAATTAAGAGACTAGGGTTAATCATAGTAGATTATTCTCATCAATACATTGTAGATCGGTTTACTCGGTTTTGGTGCTGGTTTGGATTCAATATTTAATCGAATATTTTCTTTGAAAATTAATAAATATCTTTAAATTCAAGAAGTTTGAGAAAAAGGTGTGAATGTGTGTGTAGGTGAAGGCGGAGAGGATGAAAGCAAGGGCGGAGGAGAAGTTGGCGAACAAGCTGGCGGCGACAAAGAGGATAGCGGAGGAGAGGAGAGCAAATGCGGAGGCGAAGCTGAACGAGATGGCGGTGAGGACATCGGAGAGAGCTGATTATATTAGGAGAAGCGGTCATTTGCCTTCTTCCTTCTCTTTTAAGCTTCCTTCTTTCTCTCTATGTTGGTAGCCATTGTTTTGTGTGTTTACTTATATATTTATTGTATTTAGAACGTAATCGTGTATGGATTTTAGTGACGCAATAACTAACGGAAAATTTTAACGTCTGGGAGGAATTAATGTAAAGATAGCCTGACCATGAACCCAGCGCCGGCTCTAAGAAATTTATGGCTAGAAGCAAATTAAAAAAAAATGGCTATTTTTGTGGGGTTTTGAATCCTGGTTAGACAAAGAAAGATTATAACTTTTAGATTTTACCACTAGATTAAAGAAGAATTTTGAAAAATTGTGGCTGAAAATATTTTTATAATAAAAAGGCTGGAAGCGACTGCTTCCTTGGCTTGACCCAAGGGCCGGTTCATGAACCTGAGTCCGATAATGAAGAAGATATAGATAATGTTTATATCTAGTGGACTTGAGTATGAATTTGATGTATTGGTTAACATTCGCATTGGAAATTGATATGTTTCAGAGACTACAAAAAAATCTTTAAAGATATGAATCTGATTTATATTCTTCGAAGCACAAATGTACGAACGGAAATAAAAGCGGCAAGAACCATATAAAATGTTTTTCCACATAAATTAGACACATATAGATGGAGGGGTTCTTCAAAGACTCGGTTCATCTAGCTAAAACTTGGTTTAGTTAAATGGATAGCCGATAAAAAAATAGTATTAAATAACATTTTGATAAAATTAGTTTTAAAAAGCGCATTTAACAAAATTAGAGTAGTAGATGTTATAACATGTAACTAGAGTATAACACGCGCCAAGCGCTATTAAGTTTCCTTTTTATAGTTAATATTTATTCAATTTTATAGATTGTTTGAGTTCATCTTCACCTTATTAAATTCTAGAAGAACTATAGATTGTCACAACGCTTTCAATATCTAATATCTATCTTATTAAAGTAGAATTACTTTAGGATTTTGTTTGGAAACATGGATAATAAGGATTGTTTGGATACATGGATATCAGTATTAAAAATACTTCCTTTTATTTATAAATTTAGCCTTTGCATTTACAATAAATTAAGTACTTCATTTTTATATTTTTTTATTTACAGATTCTGGTACTGCATTTAAAATCAATTTAAATTAAATAATTACACTTTCAAAGTTTATTTAACCAAATCGATATTTATATATTGACAATTAAAAATTTTAGTATGTTGTTTCATTTCAAAATAAATTAAAAAAAACAACAAGTTAATATATGAATAATACAATTACATCAAATTGCATCAAGTTATACGTTTTGAATATAATATTATGTATAAGTAAAAAAAATATAATCAACATCTATATTATAATATAATATTCTATTCTATATGTAAATAACAAAACATAAAAAATATACAAAGAATTTTTTTATAAAAACAGCGATTTATAAGTTTATGTTGAACACAAGTTAAATCAAACATCCGCGCAGGAGCGCGGGTCAAATTCTAGTAAATCCTTGTATATGAAGTGGTAGCGAAAACTCCACATCAATTCTACCTCTAAATAAATCACTTTTGACTACTATCCTTAATCTTAATTTTTCATTTAGTTTTATATGGTTTGAAATCTATTTTTTTAGAGGATACATTTTGACTATGTTTTTGCTATTTTTAGTTAGATATATTAGTGAATATATGTGAAATATTTAAAATTAGTTAATATATATGATTCTGTTTATTATTGGTTAGGTTTTTTGAAAAAAATATAAATATTCATGAATATAAGACATGTGAGTTACAAATCTGATGAATGAAATCTAGAGAATAATTATTAAGATATTTTTAGAAATATCCATAATTTGTAAGTTGGTTAGTTTATACATTTAGAAATATCTTATTTAATAAAATATAAATATTTATAAAATATGATCATTTTTTTAAAGTCTATTTTGATGACAAATTTTTTTTTAGGTTTTTTAGGCTATTCTTTTAAAATTAACTTTCATAAATCATTTATTAATGTTTAAAAAATATTATAGAAATTTATAAACCTAACCCCACTTTTTAAATAATAAATGCATAAAAATAATAATTAAAAAAATATAAAAAATTGTTTTCTGTTTTGACTAATAAATAATAATCATAAGTTATTTTCAAAAAAAAAAGAACATGGGCTCATTATCAAAGGTCCTAAAATGAAAAGGGCTCCTTTTAGGAAAAATAAACAATAGAGGGGTAATAATAGTAAAATTAACCTACGAGACCTAAAATTCATTTTTTGCGATTACGTCCTTCACGACTCGAGAGACGCCCATTCTCTCTCTCCGCCGTTGCTCGTCCCCTCTCGCCGGTCAGCGATCGTTTTCAATCGGAACTACTTTGCGACTCTTCATCAATCGAATTTCACTTTCTATATCTGGATCGTTTCGTCCTCTCTTCCTCAGTATCCAACACCTCTCCCTTTCGATTTCTAGGGTTTGGCGCTTCAGATCACAAGCTCTGCTTCAATATTTAGCGATTTGATCACAGTAAGCTGGTTTGTACCTGCGTTGCTCGATGCACGACAACCTAGATTCAGTCTCTGCGATTCTGATGTGAACACGGCTAGACACTTGGCCACAGGTTTTCTTATTTGCCTAGAAGCAGATTCTGAGTGAAGTTAAGCTTGGAACTTGCTTTATGGCGGCTGGGAGGAATGTAAGGTATCCTGACCACGAACTGAGAGACAAAGAATCGAATTCTAGATTTTCCAGGAGGGAAAGTGCCTACTCTAATGAGAACTGTGCTCTGCCTCTTGATAATGAACAGGGACGGGTTAGTAATTTAATACATGGGGGTAGTGGTAAAGATAGAGATGGAATTAGGTCTGGAGCTAGACATAGAGATATGGTTAACAATGGGTATAAGTCATTGAAGAATAATCCAGGTAATAGAGAAGCTTTTGTTGATCGTGGTCCCAAAAGATGTGGGCTTTCAGCTAGGTCTGTGGATAGGGAACCAGGTGAGCTCTCTAGTGAGAGTGGGTCTGATGATTTAGTCGAGTCTGAATCATTGGTGAAAGATAATGGAGTTGTGAAGCAGGTAGATAATACAGCTCAAAGCCCTGCAGAAAAGAAGAGAAAGTATTCACCGATAGTATGGGACAGAGATGAGCATGAAAGAAGTTCTTTGAACAGAAATGAGAGACCTGTGGATGAAATCGCTCTTCCTCCCCCACCACCACTAGTAAAGAGCTCAAGCCGGTCACCGAGTGTCAGTTGTTCTCGTATTTATCCTTCAGAGAGTAACATGCATGAAGATTCCCCGCAAGTTGGTGAGGTATCTGTGCCTGTTTTGTCATCTCCGGTAGAGATTTCTTCTTTGCCTACGGTGGAACAGTCATCAAATTCTGGACAGGATGGTAAACAAGAGGATGTAGCACACCTGGAAGATGAGGAACACATGCCCACAAGGCATATATCATCCTCTAGGTGGGCTACTGGCAATAGTTCTCCAACTGACGAGGGTGAAATAGTAGAAGAAGTGGAAATGAATAAAAGGAGGAAAAAAACACTTTCCGTGGAATTCTTTCAGGGAAAACTGCGCAATAAGTCTTTGACCCCTGAGGTCGGGGAGTTTGTGAGGGAAGGTTATAGAACATCTGATTCCTATGAAAGGGGCCACGATTCTTTGATGAAAAGCAGAGATGATGTTGAAGAGAAAGATGCTGTTAAGGGTGACAATATGGAAATAGATGAGGAGGAACACGGAAGAGGAAATACTAGTGACAGCCTTATTGAAACAGATTCGGATGATGATTATGTTCGACATGAGACACCTGAACCTGCTGGTGCTCCACTGAGAAGTATAAACATGCTGCAGGGTTGTAGAAGTGTTGATGAATTTGAGAGATTAAATAAGATAGATGAGGGTACCTATGGTGTTGTTTATAGAGCGAAGGATAAGAAGACAGGCGAAATTGTGGCATTGAAGAAGGTGAAGATGGAAAAAGAAAGAGAAGGTTTTCCATTGACTGCTCTTAGAGAAATTAACATACTTCTTTCTTTTCATCACCCATCAATAGTGGATGTTAAAGAGGTGGTTGTGGGTAGTAGCCTTGATAGCATTTTTATGGTTATGGAATACATGGAACATGATCTTAAAGCATTGATGGAAACCATGAAACAGCGTTTCAGTCAAAGTGAAGTTAAATGCTTAATGCTTCAACTTTTGGAGGGTGTCAAGTATCTTCATGACAACTGGGTGCTTCATCGAGATTTGAAAACATCTAACCTGCTTCTAAACAATCGAGGTGAGTTGAAGATATGTGACTTTGGTTTGGCTCGACAATATGGCAGCCCGCTGAAGCCGTATACGCATCTTGTTGTTACGCTTTGGTACAGGTATACTCCGTTTTTACCCTTTTCTAGTTTAAAAAAAAAGCTGTGGTTTCTGGATTTGCAATAGTAATTTAGTTCTTGTAGACTTTCCCATAATTTTTTTGCCAGCATTAGTAGAGCTGTACAACACCGTTCTCTCTTTATTGTCCCTGCAGATTAGGATCAATAAATTTCTGTTTCCAAATGATACTACCAAGGCACTAACTTTAGTATTGACACTTACTTGGATCCTTGTGTGTTCATTTTGAGAATAATCTTCATAATATGCCAGCTTAGCTGTTGAACTCTAATATTTATGCAGTATTTGCTTGGACATCACTTAGAATGGCACATTAAAAGCTGGGCACATCAGGAAATATGTGTTCTTCATTTTCATCTACTTATTGTTCCTTGTGTTGACTATTCCTTCTTTTTAGCAATAATCACTTCCTGCCGGACCAAGCCCATTGACTGCATTTGTTTTCCCAGGGCACCTGAACTTCTCTTGGGAGCAAAACAATATTCGACAGCCATTGACATGTGGTCCCTGGGCTGTATCATGGCAGAACTACTGTATAAGGCACCATTATTCAATGGTAAAACTGAGTTTGATCAACTTGACAAGGTATTTCAAATATAGTTTTTGACTTTGATCTCCAGCCATTCTGAAAGCACATTCAGTTTATAAAGTACCGCTTCTTTAAATTTACAGATTTTCAGAATCCTGGGTACTCCCAATGAATCAATTTGGCCTGGATTCTCCAAGCTGCCTGGAGTCAAGGTCAACTTTGTCAAGCAGCAGTAAGTGTTTGTAATATTTAGCTATTATGCAAGCATAGCCTTAGTATAAATGGCTGAAACTCTCTAATATTGTTCCCAGGCTTTTTAGCTTTAGGTGATGTGGTCTAATATTCTTCTCACCGCTTCTGTCAGGTATAACCTATTACGCAAGAAATTTCCTGCCACTTCATTTACTGGTTCACCAGTTCTGTCCGATGCTGGGTTTGACTTGCTGAACAAACTCTTGACGTACGATCCTGAGAGGGTAATAAATGTTTATCATATAATGTGCATGTATGCTCATCCAGACTGCAACTTGATTGTTTCTTGACTTTTGAATCTGCGGGGCTTCTTTTGTAGAGAATAACTGTTGATGCTGCTCTTAAGCATGAATGGTTCCAAGAAGTCCCTCTGCCAAAGTCCAAAGACTTCATGCCTACTTTCCCTGCTCAACATGCCCAAGACAGGTGCTGAGGTTTTCCTAAACTGAAACGCTCCTATTTAACTTTAATTCTATCTCTAACCTTTTCCTTCTATGCCAAGACGTGGGAGAAGGATGATAAAGAGCCCTGATCCTTTGGACGAGCAACGTAGGAAGGAATTAACACAAACCGAACTTGGGTCTGGTGGTCTGTTTGGCTGAAGTGTGGCTCACCGAATGAAGAAGGCACTTGGTGTCCTACTTTGAGGCTCTCAGATACCTTGGAATTACCAGATATTAGGCGAGGACTGCTGCTTAAGCGGAGGTTGGAACATTTGTATCTCAGATTACAATTTGTACTTTCTTTACTCATTTCGAGGGTCCATGGTGATTTGTGAAAATGATTTTTCCTCTATCACCAGCTGGATTCCTTGCAGGTTTAATGTGTTCACAAGCTATGCTGGTCAGTTAGTAGTGATGCAGCTTTCTGACAATGCTTGTTCTGCAAGGTGTGACATGACAATAAAAACTCATTCCCTACTGAAACTGATGTATCGAGCATAGTATTAAGAATATTTTTGAGGGGGAGAACGTATTCTTCTCACCTATACTCTTCTTAATCAATCCTCTGTCCTTTTTATGTAATATTGACATTGTGATTGCAAGAAACAATGGTGCTGAAGTGGAGGTGACATTCTTGTCTTTGAAGAAAAAATAGTGGTTACCCATGAATCTCTGTCTGCAAGGTAAACAACAAAACATATAGTCTTGACGTTTGTAGGGTTGTAACTTGTTTTTAAGTGCCCGTCCACCGATTAATAGGTCTCCGAAATTAAGTGGTTGCTCTGAAACTGCAGGAACATTACTGTCTTCGGTTTTTAGGGAGAACAGTTTCTTTGAATTGCTTTTCTACTCTAATTGCTTAGGAGCTCATGGCTGCAAATAGAGTAACACTGCTGAATGAACTTTTTGTTGCTGACTGCAAAGTGCTTGAAACGCTCTGTTAGGCTTACATTAGTAAAAGTAAAGGTCCAAAAAGCTTTCTTGAAATCAGCCAGCTCTTCTTAGATCCTTAAAAGCTTTTAGTGCATTCGTTCGAAGATTTTGACATTTACCTTTGTTATAGCCAGAATAGCAAAATATTCAAGTTATAATTCTTGCCCGGAGACATGTCATGGCACTAGAAATGGTGCTGCAAGCAAGCACAGGTCATTGTGAAAGACTCAATGCTGGGGAGAACTGATGACAAACCATCATAATGTTTGCATTGGAGATGTATCAGTCATTTAACGTGCAACATTCTGGAGTGTTTTGGTGGTGTATAGCTTCGTGGCACATGCTATTGTTGGACAGATTAAGAGAAGTTCCATGACAAGTTTATTCTTCTCCTATCAATTGCAGAATTTACCATATGGCAAAAGGAATAAACCTTTTGATACACCAAAACCTTTTTTGTCTGTCCTTCAGAACTGAAAGTCTGAAACCGTCATAGATTGAAAAAAGAAAGAAAGAGAAAAGTTATAATCCTCATATATGATCATTCTACAGATACATACTCTTTAACACCAAACAAAAACACATGCGACATGAACAATCACTTCTAAATGGAAATGCTGTTGGGAATTCCACGGCCAGTGACTCCATGTGGTGAAGTAGGTATAAGTAGTTCATAAGGAGGCATCCCAGCACCTGTCCTGTTCTTCAGTTTCTTATCTTTGTTCCTCTCATTTATCTTCTTCTCTATCTCCTCAAGCTCCTCTGTAAACTTGCTAAAATACTTAACCACTTCCTCATCTTGAAACCAACGTCTCTGATTCTCTTTCAAGTCGATCAAGTACTCTTCATCAGCAGAATGTGTCGAGAGCGTCTCTTGCACCGCCATCACTTTCGTTGCTTGGAGTTGTGTCGGTAAAGAGCTTAGGAAACTGTACTGAGGGTTTCTCATGAATATTTCGTAGTCTGGATCGTTTTCGTGTGGTATAAGTTTCCTCAACAGTGTAGGTCGGTTCGGGACATACCCTCCGAACGGGTACTGACCAAAGTTAAGTGCTGCGTGTTGTCCTGATGCGATCCATATCATGTTGGTTAGGATCTCGGACAAGTCTTGTGTTGTGTTGAGTTTAGGCCACCAAGGCTCGTCTTTCTTGTCGTAGTGACCTTTGTTCTTGATCTCATCCCACCAAGCTTGGAGCTCAAAGTCAGAGGTGATGGAATTAGGATCAGAGTAGAAGTGTTTCACATATGATTCAACTAGGTTCTTGATAGCTTTCCAGATCAAAAGACCATCTGCTGCGTAAGGATAATCTTCGATCACAAGCTTCACACCACACTCCGCTGAAGAATCCTCCTCTGCCATTCCCCTGTATAGATGCAAGACCGCGTTAGAGAAAGAGACATAACATAAGACCATACAAAAAGAGTGTTTGTGTTTTTGTTTAAACCTTCGGACAAGATCAGCAGGAAGTCCTTCCATGTCAAAGCGCCACATACTTTTGTATGCTGCAGAGCTTAGTTCCATTGCGTATTTTCCAGGAGTGAAGCAACTCTCTATAATTCCAGCTCCATTGATAAGGCTCTTACGTGCACGTGCATTGATTTCTAGCGTGTAACGCATATGTGGATGAAGCAGCTTGTAAACCGGATGCATCGAACTCAATTGTCTGTTAGTAGCAATGATGTAAGGCTCCATGCAAGCGTGAGTCCTTAGCCTGAAAAAAAAGAGAATATGAGTCTTCAACACATCAGTGGAGACTAAGTTCAAGTAACTTAAGTTACCAGTGATTAACTAGTTGGTGAACACCAGCATCGTTTGAGCAGACATGAGCTTTGGCTAGCTTCCAAATCCAGTGAGTCGTGGCGTCATGTCCATGAGCATAAACAAACTTGTTCTCATTCTCAGGTGTGGGAGGCAAGGAGAGCTCTATGGCCAACGGCCTCAGAGCACCAGCCTTTGAGTAAAAGAAGATCGTTCTCGAAGCATATGTCTTTCTTGGATCCTCTTTGATGGAGTTTATCTTGTCTACAAATGGTAAGAGCATGTCATGGTAATCCAGGAGAAACAATCTCTTCTCCTCAAACGCCTACATTCAAACATACACTAAACCTTTTAGTCCCACGAGAGGATTCTATAAAAAAAAAAAATTGTTGTAACACTAATAAACCTGTTCCAAGGTCATTCCATAGTGTAGAACTTCTCTAGCAATCACTTCTTCTGTGAGAGCAGACTCTGGAGATCCATATAGAGCCGGGTCAAGCTTGCTTTTAATTGGCAGCTCCTGTCAACACATACAAAAAGTTTAGAACTCTCACACAATATTGCTGATATAGAAATGGTAAAATCCATAAACGAAGTGCAAGAGTTAGTTCACAGTTTCCACTTTGGATCGTTTCTTATGATAGAGTCTAAAAAAGGTAAAATGAAACAAACATTACCTTCAGAAGCTCGATGTTGACAGGGTTGACACCAGCAAGAGCTTGGCGACCAAACTCATTGTCTCGCAGCCATGCAAATCTATCCCCTGAACAACCAAACCAAAAACATACATGATGTGTTGTACTTTAAGAATGAACAGTTTCAAGAATGAAAAAGTTACATTTAATAACGGCAGGAGTGTCATATCTTAGTAGTGTTTCACCAACGTTGAGGATACCATCAATGAAACCGCCAAGGCCTTTGTCTTTTGGCTCGGTATGTCTCAAGACAATATCAGATTTGTATAACCTGTCTATATCCGAGAAGCATGTAAATGGAATGTCTAAGTTTGACAATGCAGCTGCAATAGATGGGACGAGATTGTGAAAGAGAGCTTTTAATCTCCCAGCTCTAAACGTGTCTCTCTTGATGTCCTCGAAGACTTCGTCTCTCGGAACATAGAACTCATCCTTGTCTTTTCCTCTGCTCTCAAACAGTGTGTCTGAAAAGAGAGGGCGGCCAGACCTGCAACGTCTTGGATAGGGCCTCTCTGGGACACCAAGAACAGGCCTAACTCGATCTTTTTTACGTGGATCACCTATATCGTTGTAGATATCATAATCATAGATCCTCTCATGAGGCTTTCTCTCGCCTTCTCCGTTACCACGGACACTAGTCAAGTCCTTTTCTCGTAGCTCTTTGATCCCGGCTGGAGTCTCGGAAGGTAAGCATGTCTAATGAAGCAACATGATGATTAATAAGTGTAAGAACACGGACGTGCTTGAGTATAATCCAATCAAGCATATGTTTAAGGTTTTAAAATTATATTATTAGTAGGGGTTAATTTTAAACATAAATAATTAAGTAGTTATGTTGGTTAGGACCTAAAATTTCTCACGCACGGCCCTGTGTAAGAACACAGAAAAAAACAATCAATAAGAAGAAGATGAATGATTCTCACTTGACTTGTGAAGATGATCCTGCCTTCAGGGTTATGGTTTCTAGAGTGGATCCAAGTGTTTCCAGGGAAGAGAATGGTGTCACTGCCGTCATGGATGATAATCTCTGACAAGCAAATCTCTGAGGAAAGGAGATTGGTGACAAGAATGGCACCTGGTTTACCAAAGTTAGTGGGGACAGTGAAGTTGGCTGTGAATTCTAGGTATCTAGGATCGTTGCTGCGAGCCTTGGGGAGTCCAAGCACGGGAGTTTCTGAACTCCTTCGACCTGTACCAGTTTCTGTAATATGTAATAACAAAACTTTGTGTCACCATCCAAGTTGAGACAGTAATAATGAGTAGAAAAAAATCATGTGTTGGTAAATATATAAGAGCAACTTAATCTATGTTAATTTTCGAAATTTGAAAAACTATTAGATGGATATTTTAAGGTTTAGAAACTCAATTTATTATCTTACAAATATTTAATATTTTATTGTTGTTAAGAATCTCCTCTTAGTATCATATCATGGATGAGAATGTCTTAAGAGCAAGCTTACTAAAAAAGAAATTTCACTTATACCACAAGTTTGTTACCACTTTTCAAATTTACCATTAATGAATGATTATTTTCAAAAATACTCTAAATTTATGATGAAGACTAAATTAATTTTTTTAAATATTTATAAAACATTTATAAACTCAACTACACCCTTTAACACTAAACACTTAAACAATAATCACTAAAATGCAAACTCAAATGTTAATATATTTTTTATTGAGAGTACTTTTGAAAAAATAATATTTAATTTGTGGTATTTTTAACAATTTCTCAAATTTATTTTTTAAATCATTGATTAGTTGCTGAAATTGCAAATGAACATATATGAGACATGGGTTTAATAACCCATTAAAAACAAAATAGGAAAGGCATGAAAAGTCAAATCTCCTTGTCCACATTATTTAACTCTCACTAAAACATATTCTAATCTTTTACTAAATTATATTATAAAGTAAACATAAAGTATAATTAGTGATAATAATAGGAGAAAAAAACGGATTGATAACTTCGACGATCTGGCACAATAATACACAAAGCAAATCTAAGAAAATTATACAATAAAAAAAAATCTCAGATCTAGCCTGGAGGATGAAATATTCGGTTTTGCAATATACTCCCTCTGTTTCTTAAAAATAGACTTTTTGGAGTTTTCACACATATTAAGAAAACGCATTAAATCACTATATTAAATGTATTGATTTCTGTAATTTTCAGTTTTCAATAATTTTCGACCAATAGTAACTCAATAAAGTCAATTAATTTTCTTGAAATTTGCAATATTCTTATAGAAAACATAAAAAATCTATCTTTGTGAAACAAACCATTTTTCTAAAAAATGTATCATAGTGAAACGGAGGGAGTAGTGATCATTAAAATGACCACCACCACCAACTAGTTCTCGATCAAAACGGCCATGACAGCGAAGTAGGGAGAGAATAAGAACTGATTGGCTGATGAGTTCTTAATTAACAACCCACTAATCAAATCTAAGTCCATGGCAATATAATTAACTATGCCCTAGTAAGTAGCTGTCACCTTGAGTTCAGCACCAAAACCATGATCCAAAATAAATGCTAGCAAGAATCTTTAAGCTAATGGGTGAATGGTAAGTGATTTGAGTGCTTTCCACGGTTCTTTTTTAATATCTACTTTAATTTACTTTAAAAATATTTTAAACTTAAACTCCAAAGTTAAAAATAGAAAATATATTGGTTTTGAAAAATATCTTTTTTAGTAATTTGAAAATTATTGATATAAATCGACAGTAATAGAATATACAATCACAGCAGAAAAATTTACTACGAATATTCTAAAACAAAAAAATAAAAATAGAATCACAGCTTCTACCAATCAAGTCTTAAGATAAATCCAAAAAAGGCAGAAAATAAGAAATATGTGAAGAAAAGAACAATTTGGTAAAAAAAAAATTGTTTTTTCTGATCAACAACAAATTGGTAAACTGTAACTCAATCTTAAAGTGTTTGGCTTTTTGTTCTCTAGCCCAAAAAGTGGTAAAATGGTTTATACGCAAAAAGTTGAATATTTAAAACAAAAATGGAAAAGAAGTAATGGAAAAAAAACGAACCAGGATCGATTTCTTCACTAACAAGCTGAATCAACATCCCTTGACCAACAGCTTTCATTAAAAGCTCTAGTTGATGCTCAACCCTCTCCGTTAGCTTCTCTCTCATCTTCTTCCTTATCTTCACAACCGCCACAACCGTTTTTGTTCCACTATACTTAGATCTCTGCCATGGAAACACAGGAGAGTTGTTGTTACTTACGACTGAACCGTTTATATTTTTTCCATCTTCTTGATCCACGTCAGCCTTTTCTTCCCGGCTTATCACAGCCCGGACTTGTCTTGAAAGTTGAACTCGGTCTTGTCGCCGCCGTGTAAGTACTGGAAACGCCGGAGATCTCACTAGGCCGGCGGCGTAGAAGTTCGTTTTAACCGGAGTTGCTACAAACATTTTTATGTTATTTTTCTCTCTTGAGTCTTGTATTTGGAATAGAAAGAGAGAGCAAGAGAGAGATAATAAATAGTCTAATAAATAAGCCGAGGTGAAGCGTTTGCTCGAGTTTAGAAAAAAAAAAAGCGTTTGCTCGTGGACCTCGTGCTAGATTAACCTGTGTGAAACGTTTGCGTTTTGGTAAATTTTCAGACAAGAGAAAATAAAAATTCAGACAGGAGAATTTGTTTGACAGAAAGTGAGTTAGTGTTGTCATTTCACTTTCACCGTAAGTGGAATGTATCCTTTTCACGCGTGTAATGGCGCGTGAGTACCATGTTCCACAAGTATAATGCCACGTGTTCTTTATGGCATAAAGCGGCATGAAAGTTTATGAGATCTTGACAACACTCTTTGTCAACGCAATATAAAAAAAGAAAAATTACATGGAAAACTATGTAAATTTTTTTTTTTGATCAAACCATATTTTTCCATTAGAAACTTAAAATAGTTCAACTCCATAAGGAGAATACATCAAAGCCACTAAGGACTGAAGCATTACAAAACAAAAGATAGATTGGCGATACACATCACTACAATAGACCATAAGAAATCGAATAAGAAAGATTTCAGAGTCTTCTTGGATAATTGCATACCGTGTAACCTCAAGGGTCACAAACACTGCGACAAAGGCAGAGAAGAGCATCAGCCAGGAGGAAGATCCTTGCAAAACTAGCGACGCTTGAACATCCAATTCACTCAACGTAGGAGGAAACATTAGGAAGAGAAAATGCTCCACTAAAGAAGCCATAGGATAATGAAATCCCGCCATAAACCGATTCAACGAGATAGGCATAACAAAGAGTTTTCCTTTCATCTGCCACCAAGAAGGATAACACAAAATCACAACACCAAAAGTCGGATTAAACACAATAAGGAGACTGCATACTGCAGTAAGAGATCGCACTAAGACGATATAAGAGCCACCAACGGGCATAAATGTAGAACCAAATGAAATCGAATTCATTGGAACATTGCAATCTAGATTCATAACCAATAAATCTGGTACCACACACACAACAAACCTCTTAAACCATTCTACATGAGCACAAGTTGAGGTTGAGGAGAGGCAAACCAGAATGAGTGGGAGGGTAGGCAAACCAACATGAACAGAGGAACAATGACTACTCCATTCAACACCCATGTTAAAAAACACACTGCATAATGCAGGATACCAACATTTAGAGACAAAGCTTGTGTTACCATAAAACACAAGAGAAACAACACCGTCACAGTCCAAGCTAGGAAAAGAAGTTTTCAGATTTGGAGCTTGGGAAAGCCTTTGAGAGAGAGTGAACAGTGTGTCGAAGAACAAAAGAACGAGATAGACAGATTCGTCGGGAGGATATGGTGGTTCAGGCGGAGAGAGAGCTTCAAACGGCCCAAGAGAAGACGAACGTGGCGGCGGATCTGGAGGAGGACGGAGTCGCGACGGAGAAGGCGGCGGGCGGGGTCGCAATGGATGAGACATATGAATGTATATTATAGAGTAAAATAATGATTTTGTCATCCTGCTAATTTGTCCAAACCAAAAACTAATTCAATTAAGCACATGCTTTTCTGATTCTGATCAACAAAATAATCAAATTATTAAATTTGACGATTTCCTTGAACGATCCTCAAAATCTCTCAATAATAATACCTTTCAATCTAATTGCTATCTCAATTAATAAGGGAGTCTATCTCTCTTTTTCTTTCTTTATATAATGTTTTTGTTTTTAGAATTAAGTTTGTTTTACTGACAACCACTATGGTAATTACGCTTAATATAAATCTAGTTCTCCTAATTATTGGACGTTGGTTGATTACAAAATACAAATAATTGTAATGTTTTACATATCCATTCAAATTATTGCACCTCGTCTAAAATCTTAATTAATTAGTGGAACCGTGTGAACAGGTCAAAACTGTGACAGAACCGTGTATATGCACAAAGACAATGACTTGGAGATGGGTGTAACTTTGAACTCATGTCATGCCAACCAGACTATTGCTTTTCTGCAAATAAAATAAATGAAGAAGCTTAACAGAATATAGATGAAAGACATATTATATGTTCCTCGTGGACAAAATTCAACTCGGCGACTGTATAATATACAAATAAAATATAGAGATGCATATCAATCTTATGATTACCCAAGCCTGCCTTCACGTAGTTTCCAGTTAAGTTCTTGTACTTTGTAGTTTTTTTTTTAAATTATTTGATCTTATTAAGAGATTGAGAAAATCGTAAAACATGTTTCTTTCTTTTTTAAATTATTAGATGTTGACGATTATTTATTTGGTACCATTAAAAAACAGATCATTCTTAGATTCTCTATTCATGGATTTAATTATATTTTCTTATATAAAGACTTACAAACGGTTAGTTTTACTTCCTTAAAAAAGAAAACTATAATTTTACCACAAGTTTCATAACACTTTGTAAATTTATCTTTAATGAATGATTATTTTCAAAAATATTTTAATTTTTTTTATGAAAATAGACTTAATTAATTTTTCTAAATATTTATAAAAAAATTTAGAAACTCAACCTCCTCCCTTTAACACTAAATCTTAAACAATAATCATTAAAATGTAAATCCAAATATTAATATATTTTTGATAGTATGTATTTTTGCAAAATAGTACTTAACTTATATTATTCTTAACAGTTTCTAAAAAAAACTCACAAAATGCAAAAGGGAAGAAGATATTAAACTGTGAATAAGATCGTGACATGCACCATTTAGTAGGGGAGAAGAAGATAACCATATCAGTTTTTTTTTTTCTTTCTGCAGCTGCTGTAATGATGTAAATTCTGTTACCCCCACAAGGCCACTAATGACTCCATAGTCCATACCATTAAAAAAGGATAAGAAAGAGACACCACTTTTATTGTTCTATAATGGATCCTCTCCTCTCAAAATATCAATCCTTGATCATATATCATTCACCACAATTCATATGGAACCTTTTGACTGATTCAACATGCCAATAATGTGGCAACGCTACTGAAAGCACACATGATATGGTGTTCCACTGCAGAGTGGGTCTTGAGATATGTGACTTCTTTTATATATAATGAATAACATGTTTCAAAAGATCTTTAGATGGCCTATAAAACTATCAGTGTTGTTACGGACGTAATGTTTTACTCATTGGCCACCACTTTGGTACTAATTTGTAATGCTAAAAATATCCATTGAACTTTTTCCTCACGAAATCCATAGAAAATTGAGTATAATTGCATTGAGCTCATTTCTTAAACTGTTAACTTGCACAAAAAATTACATTCCAATTAATCTTTGCTTCCTCGTTAAAAGAAAAATTGTTGAGAGAAGCTATTATTATTATTACAAATCCATCACCTATAGTTCATCAGGTATGATTGCTATAATGCTTTAGGCATCTCTCAATTTAGTTATAGCAATGCCTTAAAAGAGGAAGTAGTTCCGGGAGAGAGGGACTGAACTGGCTGGTGCACACGCAAGTACCTCACCGTTTGCAGTGACAACATATGTCTCAGGGTCCACGGTGATGTTTGGAAGCGCATCATTCAGCTTCATGTCGAGTTTTGTGAGCTGCCTCACGTTGGATACCGCTACAACCCTCTTCTTCAGTCCATATACTTCTTTTACCCCGTTTCTCAAGGCAGCCTGTGGTTTAGGTAAAAGAATAAAGAAACAATGCTTATATTAACTGAATCCAAAATCAAGAAAGGAAGATATTCCTTGCCTTGCTAACAAATGCAACAGAGTTTTCACTTCCTGCCTTTCCAAATGCACCAAACATAGGTCTTGATATGACCTTGTGCCATAAAATAAACAAAAATAAAAAGCCAAGAGTGTTAAATTCTTCTATAATCTTCCAGATAAGTGTGTGGCTCTTTGATAAAATAGTAGTCAGTGATGATTACAGGCTCAGGAGTGGGTATGCTAGCATTTGCATCGCCCATGTTAGCCCAAGCTATATTTCCACCTTTAATAATCATTTCTGGTTTTGCTCCGAAGAAAGCTGGCTTCCACAATACCAGATCAGCCAGCTTCTTCTCCTGGCATATGTTTAGATGTTAAGTGGCTACATGGGTTTATACCAAATCCTATAGCTCTCTCATTACAGAATGCAGGAAGTAAATTTGTGCATCAGAAAAGATGTATCACACAGTTTTGGCATCTGTGTTGAAGATTAGCATACCTCAACAGAGCCAATTAAGTCAGCAAACCCGTTGGCTATAGCTGGGTTTATAGTGTACTTTGCAATGTATCTCTTTATCCTAACGTTATCATCACCAGCTGTGCTAGGACCAATCACTCTTCTCTGAGCCTTCATCTTGTCAGCAGTCTGCCATGTTCTGCTTATTACCTTCACCAAGAAAAGGATACCACAGTTGTTTAATGCAAAGAGTAAGAACATACAAGAGAGAGAATAGTTCTCTCACAATGAATTTCTAAATAAAATTTTCAGCTAAATAGGGTATGCAAAGAGTGAAACAGCTACTTATCAGAACCTAGAATCTAAGTATTGATTTTCACAATAAATATTTTATGGTTTAAAGGGATGATGAACCTCTCCAATGCGACCCATTGCTTGTGAGTCAGAGGAAATAATGCTGATTGCTCCCATATCATGCAATATGTCCTCTGCTGCTATTGTTTCAGCTCTTATCCTTGATTCAGCAAAAGCTACATCTTCTGGGATGTTCTTGTCTAGGTGATGGCACACCATCTGCTTGTGTTTGCATATGAGGTTATTAACAAGACAACTAAGTAAAGTATACTCTTATCAAATCTTCATACCAACATGTCTAGATGTTCATCTATGGTATTTTTGGTATATGGCCGTGTTGGATTGGTTGATGACGGGAGTACATTTTTTACACCACAAACTCTGATGATATCAGGCGCATGTCCACCACCAGCACCTTCACTGTCAATAATGATTCAACCAAACAAAAATAGCACTTCACATATAGGCAGAGTGACCTTTAGAAGGTGCATGAAGGGATGAGATGATGATGATGATGAACCTGTGGTATGTATGTATTGTTCTCCCTTTAAATGCATCGATTGTGTGCTCCACAAAACCCGATTCGTTTAAGGTGTCAGTATGAATGTTCACCTGTCATAACAAAAACAGTTTTAGTATATTTGGGAAACCCCTTTTTATATTTCTTAAAATAGTATGTCAGGGAAAAGAGAAGACTTGTATATCATATTCTTCTGCAACAGCTAAACAATTGTCTATAGCAGCAGGAGTAGTTCCCCAGTCCTCATGGAGCTTCAACCCCATTGCTCCAGCCTCCAGTATCTGACGAAGCTCCAAGGGTTTAGATGTATTTCCCTTAACAAAAATACATTTACCGTAACATTTCTTGTCAGATATTGGTGTGTACCTGTCTGAGAAGGGCAAGAAAATGATAACAAGCATATCATTATCAAAAAGCAAAATATCTCACCTTCCCTGTAAACCCAAAGTTCAAAGGCAGACTATCCGTGGACTGCAGCATCAACTTCATATCGAACGGAGAAGGGGTGCAAGTAGTAGCACGTGTACCATAAGCAGGCCCTGTCCCTCCTCCAACCATAGTTGTAATGCCTGTAGATAATTATCAATGGAGACAAATGGCATAATATGTTCAAGGAGCATATAGGCAGTTATGCTACTCTGCTCACCACTTGACACTGCTTCATATACCAATTGTGGACATATGAAATGCACATGACAATCTATAGCTCCTGCAGTTACAATCATATCTTCTCCAGCAATAACCTCAGTCTTAGCCTAAGAAAATAAACAAGAGAAGATAAGTATCCCACAGTGATATTTACTGTGTTTTATACAGTGTACTAAATTACCCCAATAAGCATATTGCTCTGCACACCATGCATGGTATCTGGATTGCCTGCTTTCCCAATACCGATGATATAACCATTTTTAATGCCAATATCTGCCTTATATATTCCTTTGTAATCAATTATCACACTATTGGTGATAACAGTATCCAAGGAAAGAGCTTCAGAATGCTCTATTCCTTGACCCATGCCTTCTCTTAGAACTTTGCCACCTCCAAATACACATTCATCGCCATAAATAGTGTAATCTTTTTCTATTCTTGCATATAAATTGGTATCACCTAGTCTAAGTTTGTCGCCAGTGGTAGGACCATACATATTTGCATACTTTTCGCGCGAAAGTGTGGTTGTAAATCTAGGATCTTCCCCTGAGATCCCCTCACTGCAAAAGAAACCAACTAAAACTTGATTTTTGTTGAATATAGCTAGTAAGGAACATAAAGAATGAAAAACAATAACTAGGACTTAACCTAGCATCTCCTTCTTCTAAGTGTCTGAAGCCTCTCCTCTCCATGGTTTCCATCAAAACTGTCCAATTGACATCATCAACTAGACCGTCAACAATTCCATTTCCTCCTCTTATCACTTTATTTCCACCAATATTCACAAGTACAACGCTTTTCCTTTCTCCTGGCTACAATAAGCACAATTTTTTTTCACTAATAGTAGGACCAAAACCTCATGTACTTTAGCCAAGCTGTCAAGTCAACAGCAAAGTATCCATAAAGATGATTGCATCCAAAGCTTTTCTTGAAAAAACATTTCTTAAACTTGGTTTCTCTGTATTCAGTTCTAGCACAAACAGCCCTCTAAATAGAAGAGATGCTAAAGAGCTTTCTAGTTAAGGTAAATGAGAAAAGGAACAACAGAAAGATATGTTTAAGAAATCCAACCTCAAATCGTACAGCTGTTCCAGCTGGTATGTTTAGACGCATACCAAGAGCTTTGCGTCTGTCAAACACCAATAGTGGATTCACTTCAATGAAATGGTAGTGACTCCCAACCTGAAAAGAGAGACATGGAAAACTAAGTGAAAAATGAACTTTATCTTTATAAAACCAATGAGAGTTGAAATGAAAAATAATGAACAAACCTGTACTGGTCTGTCTCCAGTGTTGACGACTTTCAGCACCACAGCTTTCCTTCCATGATTTATTATTATACTTCCATCTCCATATATTATATCTCCAGGAATCACTTCCTCATGAGCTTCTGGAAATTTATCTAGTGAAGGGACTGCAAAAACGATCCATAACCTCTCCACAGTAAACAATATAGTTACTTCTTTATGATGCCTCATGATACACAGGCAAAGATCAAACCTGGAAGGAAAGATCCATGTAAAGCTAGTTCAAGGTTGCCATTTTCACGAGAAATGGGTTCATGAACGGTGATTAACTTTGTACCATCATGAAACGTCCCTTCGACCTATACAACATCTTAACTAGTTAAGATAAACTTGACATACGTCCTGAAGAAAAGGCAAAAGCAAAGAACCTAAAAGCATTGCTTAACTACCTGAACTGTATACAGAAGATGCACAACAGCAGGAAGAACCTGTCTCCTGTTACAAACAAGAATGCAATAATAGTATTCAAGATTAGAGAAGCATCATCCAAGTTAATATATAGTTCATCATCCTATATCACCCACCTTCCTAGTAGTTGTCTGCCAAGTTCCATGAGCTCAGCCACGGTTTTGTCACCATCACGAACAAACTCAAGAATCTAAACCAACCAGTTATGAACAAAAGCAAGTCAAAATGATGAGTTAGTATCAACCTCGAAACAGAACATACCTGAGTGGCAATGAGTGCAACAGCTTCAGTGTAGTTGAGCCTAATACCACGAGCAAGACGCTTCTGAGCAAGGAAGCCAGCTTGATGAAGACCTAACTTCTCTATCTCCCGCGGCAACAACATCATTTCTCCTTCAAAATCTAATCAAGAAAGGAGGAGGTCAACGAACAGAGACAGATCTGTGTACTGACGAAACCTAACTGGATAAGAGATTGAGTTTGACTTGTCGGTGATTCGCACAGCTTCCCAGTCTCGTGTGTACAATAGTAACTAACGCATAGATGAGTGTGTCATAGATTCGGATTCCCCTTTCTTAGTATTATTAAGATAACAGTTTGAAAAGTTGTGGTAGGTAGTGCTTTCAAACAATTTAAAGAAGAGAAATTGATAAGAATATTCTAAATTATGTATAAGTTTGCAAAAATATACATTATAAAAAATATATTAATATTTGAGTTTATATAGAGATTATTGTTTAGGTTTAATGTTAAAGAGTCGAGATTGAGTTTCTATCTTTTTATGGAGAAATTACAATTCTACCACAAGTTTGATATTACTTTACAAATTTACTTTTAATGAATAATAATTTTTAAAAATACCTTTAAATTTTTAATGAAAATAAACATAATTAATTTTTCTAAATATTTATAAAAGATTTAGAAACCCAACTCCACTCCTTTAACACTAAACTCTAAAAAATAATCACTAAATTGTAAATCCAAATGTTAATATATTTTTGGTACTGTGTATTTTTGCAAAATGGTACTTAACTTATACTATTATTAGCAATTTCTCTTTTTAATAAATATTTCAAAAAATTAATTAAGTCTATTTTAATCAAAAAGTTAAAGTATTTTTTAAAATTATCATTTATTAAAGATAAATTTACAAATTAATATCAAATTTATGGTAGAATTACAATTTCCCCAGAAACACATTTTTAATGTTCATCACTTAAATATTTATTGCCAAAAATTGTTATATTTCGTTTTTGTGTAAAGGACACAGCTTCCAAAATCCAAACTAACAAATCAAATTAAATGATGAATGGAGTTTTTCCAAAATAATTTTATCATTAATCACTAAAATTATTCTTGACAATTTTTAGAGATAATGACCAAAATAGACCTAAAAAAAAATTGTCCCCAAAATAGCATTTAAATAGAAAAATGACTAAAATATATTTTATTAAAGCGTGTAAATATACATTTATATCACTTGAGTTAACTAATCTAAACTTAAAGTTTAGAGTTATGGGGTGAGGTTTTGGAGGTGGAGTTTAAAATTAAAATATATATATATATATATATTGGTCATTTTTTTCTTAAGATCTATTTTGTGACAAAATTTCAAAAATGTCTATTTAAGAAATTTTACCATATTTTTATCATCAATCGTTCTATCTGTTTTTTTTTTAAAAAAAGATTGAAATTTCTACTTGCATCACCTCAAAAAGTTTTATAAAGATATGCAAAAATCTCTTGTGTTATTAGTTTGTGTAAATGTTAATTAATAATTAAGATAGAAGTTTTGAAATTTTTATTCATATCATAAAGTTGAAAATTTTGTTTTTAATACTTATTATTTTGTTTATTTCTAATTATATTAAATAAACAATAACCATTGATATAGATTATATTTTTTGAAATTATAGTATTAGAAAAGAATTATTATTGACATTGTATGTGCATCGCATTCGTCTTTCACGTTAAAAATTAAGAGTTAGTGTCGTTTTTACCTTTCATGAATATTTAAACTATATTATTATTTGTGAAATCATTATTGTTATTTGAGCTTTCACGTTAAAAATAAGACTAACTAATATCGTTGTTACCTTTAATGAATTTATAAATTTGATGATACATATTTTAAAAGACTTAGTGAATAATATTTTATTAAAATTGTATTTAGCATCAATATTATTATATAACATATAAATCATTATCTGAATAATTAAACAATTTTTTTTATTAATAATATATATATATATATTAAATTACATATGCTATTATTGTATAGTGTGTGATTTATTTTTACATTAATAATAAAATCTATCTATATTAAATTATAAATGCATGCACATTTTGTTGATTTTTAAATAAATAATACATTTATTAATATTAGTAACATTTTATGTTCGTATTGCAGGTAAAACAACTTGGTACAATATTAGAAAATAATTATTATTGACATTGTATATTTATTTTAAAATTGTGTAAAAGGTTTAATTTATTTTCAACATCAACTTGATATTATTAAATACGAATGGAGTTTAGATAGTCTTGATGCAATACAAATGTTATGAACATGGAGACATAATAATAGAATTCAAAAGTGGCTCCTCTTGGGACATCCAATTTTGCTAATTTGTCAGCAACTTCAATTCCTGTACGTTTTATCCATTAGAATTCCACTTCCTCAAACTTGTAAAACGTCTAAAAATTATTATTATTATTATTATTATCTTCATATCTTGAAATATTAATGAATCTTAATCAAACCAATTAGAAAAATTATGTGCCATTGGGCCGGGCCGTACACAAAAAAAAGGTAATTCGGTACGGAGAGACTCGGAGAGGGATAAAAAGAAGAAAAAGCGTAACCGCTAATTCAAAAAGTGCTCCAGCTGAAATCGAGTTTAACCGCTTATTTTCTCCTGACGTTTAAAGCGGCTTCCTATAAAATGCTCAAACCATTACAAAAACAAAAATTCTCAACATTTTCAAGGAAAATTTACAAAAGAACTCTTTGTCCTCTCAATTTGAATCAGCATTCATTCCTCAAAAAAAAAATGGTATGTCATTTTCTCTGCTTATTTGTCTAAATCTCTTGCCATGTTGGTTAATTTTGTTATGCATTTTGGCAGGAACAAGCAGCGAGAAAGATACCACGACCTCGGCCTCTTGAGACCTGTGGTGCTACCATACTCTCCATGTCTCGCGTTGTTTACACAAGAGTCAAGTCTCCCAAGAATCCAGCCTCTTTCCTTATTCAGAAACTCTTCCACCTCTTCTTCTTCTTGGCTTCCATCACAAGCCCCATTCACCGCCACTTTCTGGCACTTCTCTCCGTAGCAGACGACCACATTCCTCGCAATCGAGACTTACTTCCCTTCAACCACCTTTTTCTCCCACAAGATCTCCCATTTGCTGATCTCGGCAGAGTATCTGCCTGACAAACTCGACGCGTTTCTTGAGAAACTGCCAAGAATGATGAACATATCCGCGTGGCTAGACATGATCCTGATCCACGCCATTTACTGGCTGGACTCTCTTGTGAATGTCTTAGGCCGTTGGAGAGACAAGAACAAGGGGACAAATGAGAAAGACATCAGGGTGGATAAGGGTTTTAGCAGAACAGGATCAATGTCTGAAGAAGAGATGAAACTAGGGAATGATGGCAAAAGAGTGACCTACAAGGAGGCGTTACAGAGAGGAAGCAGCGGTGAAGATGGTGGAGAAAGCAACGGTCGCAGCAGCAGCAACCGTGGTGATCCTATCTTGGATCTGTTTGAGAACGGTTGGATCCAGAATCCCATCAAAAGAAGTAGTCAGAGCGCAGATTCGCTCACATGCTCTCGTTCTGATTCCTACGAGACCACCACCTGAGGCACAAACTAATTGTCCTGGTCGACTTTTATAACTTTTATGTTCATCATCTCTATGTATATATTACTCCTCTGTTTCAAAATGTAACTAACTTTTTTAGTTAAAAGCACTATTATTAAGAGATTTATTACTTGAAAAAATATAATTTAAAATATAAATTTAACCAATTATACAAAAGTTTTATTACTTTATTGGTCACACAATATCCAATATATATAAAAGTTGCAATAAAATGAAGAAAAGCTATTTATGTTTTAAATGAATTTTTTTTCTAAAACTAGTTATATTATGAAACAGGGATTAAAATTTAAGTACTGTTAATTCTAGTGACTCTGTTTTGTCTTAAACATAAGCTACAAGGATACTTTTGAACAGGCCTGTATAATCACGTTATAATTTAAGGGTTTGTTTTATTATATATTAACTTCATATACATTTTTTTGGCTAACCAAAAACAGCAAAATCGAGTGTTATCACAGTGGGGCCTGTACATATCTTCTTCTCTATGTGATGATGTTTTGTAACTTGTAAGAAAAATAAACAAAGCTTTACATACAAAGGTTGTTCATATCATTCACTCACTGGCGAGTCGAGTAGCTTTTCTTCCAGAAGAAACTAAACGGTCTTGCCAACGACTTTCTTCTCGACATCGATTTCGACAAGACTCTTGGTTCATATGCCGGACTTGAAGCTGAAGGTTGAGCTGATTCATTCACATACATCGGTGCTGAAAGAGATTTCCTGGGGGCTTCCTTTGGTGGAGGCTCCTCATCTCTCTTTGGTGATGGCTGGTCTCGTTGCTGCCGCTGTTCCCTGAACAGCATTAGAAGCTTCTGAGACTTCTCTCTGCCTCGTTGAGTCCCATTCACTGAGATTGACACTAGTGATGGTATCACACCTTCTTGCAACACCATCTGGATACAAGACTCTCTTCCATTGCATAGAATCAAAAGGCATGAAACAGCTTGCTCTTGCTCTAACGTGTCACCCATGTCTAGCACTGTTGCTAGACTGCTTATCATGCCTTGTGATGATACCGCCTCATCTTTGCCCTGTTGGCTCGAAGCTAAGTTTAGCAGTATGGCTAATGACTTCTCTATCCACAAATGTTCACCTGTTGATGAGAGAAGGCCTTGGAGGGTCTTGATGATGTTAGATGAAAGGAGGGCAGAGATATTGGGGGGATATGTGGACAGGTTGTAGATCGCGTGAAGAGCATCGAGCTTGCACTGGTTTTCAGCTTCTCCCTGAAGAATATGGACAAGGAAAGGCACTGCTTGGGTCGAACCTATCACAGGCTTGGCTTCTTCAAGGCATGAAAGATTCAGATAAAGCGCCGTAGCTGAACCATGGGACTCAGAAGAAGAGATCATTCTTTCCAGCAGCGGAATTACTCCTGAAGTTAACATCATCTCTTTGTTCCTGCAGACCATGAAAAAGAAGAACACAAAACGTAATGAGAAAGTCACAACCTGTTACTGCTGTTACCGACATGAACAGGAGAGACTAACCTGTTGTTGTTGACGGCTAAGTTGAACAAAGCCATAGCTCCCCTTTCCTGCGCTGACACATTATTTTCATCTACAGCTGATCCTAAAAACCGCAACAAAGCTTCCACAAACCCATTTGCTCCCATGAAGATCCTGGCCTCTTCATCATCCTTTAGCAATAGCCTGATCTTTTCTACAACCTTGCCTCTTTTATCCATGTCCTCCTCTTGGTTTAAGATAGCCAATAGATCTTGATACCTCTCAAGTACATTTATATCAGAATCCTCCTTATCATCATCATCAGACACAAAACTTTCTTCTGTGTATTGTTGTTCCACAACCGTAGTACCATTCTCCTCCAAAGGAACAATTTGTATGCCCTTTGTATTACAAGAGCCTATACTGTTTACTGACTTTGACTTGGTGGACTCGGAATCAGAGAGAGCTAGTCTCCAGTAGTCGTGGTCTAAAGATTCTGGCGGTCCACTTGGGATTTGAGTTCCATTCTGTTCACACCAGCTCGCAATAAGACCTTTAACACAGTTATTGGGAGTTAAAGAGAGATGTGGAAGCTGCTGTTGTGTCTTTGGGCAAGTATTGTGCCCATCACTAAACCATTTCTCAATACAAACCCGTTCATAAGTCTGCCCTGAAGCAATAATGACAGGATCACACATAAGCTGCAAAGATATGGGGCATCTCAGTTCTTCAGGTGGAACAGGCATCTGTCCTGATCTCGGACTTTTGATGGGCTTGAAGTTCATAGAACCAAATCTAGACAGCTGACGGCCAAACCCATGAACACTCCCATTATCTTCATTACAACCTTGAACAGTGGGAGAACATGGTGCTGAACCCTGAGAGTCACTCTCATCCATGATCTCACTTCTGAATAGCTTGGAGCATTTTCTCATAAGATGCAAAAGATAAGCCACGATTGATTCCTTACGCTTGTCTTCCTCTGCGCGTGCCCTGTCGATGAGTTTCTTTAGAGCCCGTCTTTCAGCCAGAGCCACTCTAGAAGAAGTGATGCTGAGTCTAGTAGCTGCCTTGTGGAAAATTTCAAGCTCGGCGTTGTCATTATAGCTGTCAAGTTTTTTCCCTTGTTGGAGGAGTGCAATGATCTGATCACCAACTTCCTTCTCTGATGGATCAAGCAAGAACCTAGTGTTCTCTAGCTCACCAACAATTTCCAAAATCTGAAAGTGATCATATATCGAAAAATCAGACTTTTCAACTAGGAAATTTCAATACTAATCAAATCTCTATAGACCAGCAGCCCTGAAGAACATTATTATCAAGTAACAAGACATGGTCACGTGGACTTGTCTCAATCATCACAAAGACACAATGTGTAGTGAACTAAATAAAATATTACCTGAGACCCAATAGAGCTAGGAACAATGTCTTCAACACGTTTAAGACTGTTGATGAGAGCAACTTTCGCTTTCTCAAATTTTAAAAGGACAGCATCTCCTGTAATGGCCTGTTTAGATTGGAGAATGGAATTAAAATATTAAAGAAACCAAAACACAAAAGAGAGTGCATAAAAGCTCGTCCAAAGAGCGAGTGAAGGAATAAAGACTAAAGATGAAACGCACCAAGTAAAGTTTACTAGACTCAGAACAGTGCTGAAGAATATTCTTTGCCTTCTCAAGTGCAATATGTAAAGAGCATAAGGCTTGAATCCCAGATTTACTCCGAGGCCTTGCTCCTTCTAGAGATGGAAAGATTGAGAGTACCTTGCAGAGAACTCCAGATAGTTCCTTACACATATCTCCATGTAACTGCATTTCCATAAACATAAGTTTTAGAGCAGATCATCAAAGAACAAAAACATAAGTCTAGCACCTTGAAGTCATAATATGGTTACCCAATTACTGTTCTAACAAAATAATTTGTTTGTAACTTTAGCCTTAAATAGGGAAAAACAAATTAAGTCCCTTTTAATTTGTATACTGAATTCAAAATATTTCATCTGAAAAACAAAAATTGGCATACAAACCGTAAAAGAACAAGAACATAAATCTCGACAACAAAGCCAAATACATCATCGTCTTAAGACACCCAATTACTAGTTTAAGAAACGTTTGTTTTGCAAGTTTAGTCTTAACCATTTAAAAAAAAAATCCAAAACATTAAATAAGGAAAAGGAACCTTGGCATCGCTAGCGGCGAAGAGATTCTCCTCGAGCTCGGTCACATCCATGATCAAACCTCACCTGGTAATTTCATAGAAACATGAATCAGTAACAAGAAACACATACACATCATCAAATATCCAAACCAAATCTCTTGCCTTTCTTCTTCTGAATTAAAAACAAACAATGAATCATTGATTGGATAATTACCGAAAGTACCTTAGCTCTAATAAAGGATCTTAACCCAGAAGAAAAAAAAATATTTTAAAAAAAAAACAGAAAAATTACTCGGACAACGATCCTGAAAATTGCAAATAACAGGTAGAACAATGAAACAAAATTAGCTTTAGAAGAAACTGTATGCTCCACAAAAACCGGGAAAAAAAAATCAACGATTAATAGAAACAAATAATTTTCTAAAAATAACTAAAGCAGCGAAGAACACGTGTGGAACCAGTAACAACAACAACAACAACCAAAATAAAGAACCGAAGAACAGAACATGCCGGAGAAATTAAGACCGACCTTCATAAACAATCACAGTGATGAATTAGGGTTTGTGTTCTTTACACCGATCCTTGAATGAAAGAGAAGAGAGACGGAGAGATAATAAAAGAGAATGAGCTATGCGAGTGGTACTACTTAAAACTCCTTTGTGTTAACTTTTTTTTTTTCTTTTTAAATCAAAACGGTATTACCGTGGATATAATTAATATTTTTAATTGACTTGTGAACGGTTCTTTCTTTTTACAAATATATTATATATATTTTTTTTTGAATTTCTAGTTTTAGGAATTTTTCTAAGACATGTTGCAAGTCTGTAAGTTAACACAATTGTTTAGTAAAATTTTAGCTTATAATAATAACTTTTGGTTTTTGCTTATAATAATACTCTAAATGTTAGTGGGATCATTAACTTTTTCAAGAGTTTAGAGTTTGTGGTTAACCTTAGTGTTTGGGTTGCAAATAGTGCGCTCGTTTTGGCTTTTTCATCATCAAGTTAGTGGAGACATTAACAAATAATGCTTAATCTCTTCTAACATTTTAGCATTTTTCTGACATTCCACCAAATCATCAAATGTCATTTTTTTATTTATTATATATGGATTTGCAAAAATTCAGAAAAAATTTCTAACAAAATATTTAATAAACCTTTTCTCATTTAAAAAGAAGAAGTAATCTTCAGTTCCTCACCCTAGCCAGTAGCCACATGTAAGACTCAACATGTTGTAGTCATTGAGGCTCAGGCTTGTGCTCTCCAGAATAATTCAAAGATTCTGTCCAGTTACGAATGGTTCAAATCGATTTGTCGTTGAAACAAGCTTAGCAAACGTTGAATAATTAAATTAGCATCAACTGTATTATCTAGTCATGTCATGCAATTTTTTCTTTTATCTAAAATGGTGACTTCTTAACCAACGATTGTAGTAGATCATTTTCTGTGAAGTTGACGTGGAAATTAGAAACGAATAGAATGAATATTTTAGAAGAAATTAGTTGACAAAAAAAAATTTACGTCGGGATAAAAATAATGGTGGACTTAGTTTTTGTGCAATGTAAATATTTAGGTACCACTTCAAGTTCAGATTTTTAAAATATTTGTGTTCAACTTCTTAGGTTCCACTTGGGTTCTTAACTGATCGGATCATGTTCGGTTATAATACTTGAAGTTAAAATATAATTTAAAATAATTTGAAAACTTAGTTCAAATGCGAATAATACACTTCTTAGTTAGATTCGAGTTTTTAGAAATTTCAAGTTTTCAGATTCAATATTATAAGCCTTAGTCAAGTTCAACATTCAAGGCTCTATTCAGGTTATATATATAACCAAGTAAAGTTTGGTTAACAAAACTTTGGATGAAAATAATTTTTTTGCATAAAACTCATTTTAGACCTAAATTTAGTTTGGATTCGAATAATATAATTTTGGATTCAAATATTTTTACATATCATATGAACCTGAATGTTTGAGGTACTTATCTAAGTGGTGGAAACTTATTTTGAGTACTAATTCGAATCTTCAGATATTTATTTGGGTTTAGTTTTGAGTTTATCTTGTTTTTTTCCAATATTTTGATATCCAGGAAGGTTTTAGATCGAGTTTGTATAATACATG